>PVIA01000828.1:103604-351571 GCA_004024845.1 Tonatia bakeri
TTTTTTTTTTTTTTTTTGAATTCTTGTTGTTTCATTCTGTTCTGGTTGAATGGTTATTTCTTCCTTCTGATCCAAACCATTGATTTGAGTCCCAGTTTCCTTCCCTTCACTGTTGGTTCCCTGTACATTTTCCTTTATTTCACTTTGCAGAGCCTTCACTTTTTCCTCTATTCTGTGACCTTACTCAACTGTTTCTGTGAGCATCCTGATTACCAGTGCTTTGAACTGTGCATCTGATATGTTGGCTATCCCTTCATCGCTTAGTTGTATTTTTTCAGGAGCTTTGATGTGTTCTTTCATTTGGGCCATTTTTTTTGTCTCGGCACACCTGATACATAGTAAGGGGCAGAGCCTTAGGTATTCACCAGGGTCCAGCAACCCACGTCAATGGATTGTGATGCTGTATGTGGGGCAAGGATCCAAGAGGGAACAATGGGCTTGCTGCACTCTCTGCTGGCTTTCAGTCACTTCCTCCACTACCCACAAGCAAATTGGACCCTTCTGGTGCTCATTCCCAAGTGGGTGGTTTTGTGTACCTTCTAGGACCCTGTGGGTCTCTCCTACAAACTCTCCTGTGAGGCTCGGAGTTTCTCCTGCTACCACAATCCCCACAGGTGTTTTCAGTCAGGGGTTTTGAGGCTTTATTTCCCCACGCTGGAACCCTGGGTTGTGTGGTCTCCCTTCCCAGTTGTTCCCCCAGGCTTATCTGCATGCAAATGTGGGACCGACTGCTCCACCAGCCTTGGCCTCACCTGCCCTAGTCCTCCATCTGTCACCTTGTCACGAGTTCTCTCCACCCCGGCTGCCTATTTCCGGCCCTCCTACCGGTCTGTATGAATGTTTCTTCTTAAACTCTTTGGCAGTCAGACTTCCATACAGTTTGGTTTTCTAGCAGTCCTGGTTGTTTTTTGTTTTTAAATTTGTTGTCCTTCTTTTGGTTGTGTGAGGAGGCAAAGTGTATCTACCTATGCCCCTATCTTGGCCAGAAGTTGCCCTTCCATTCTAAATAGCTTTGCTAGATAGAGTAATCTAGTTTGTAGGTCCTTGCTTTTCATCACTTTGAATATTTCTTGCCAATCCTTTGCCTGTAAAGTTTCCTTTGAAAAATCAGCTGATAGTCTTATGGGAACTCCTTTGTAGGTAACTGTCTGCTTTATGATTCTTTATCTTTAACCTTTGGCATTTTAATTATGATGTGCCTTGGTGTTGTCCTCTTTGGGTCCAACTTGTTTGGGACTCTCTTGCTTCCTGGACTTGCATGTCTATTGCCTTTGCCAAACTAAGGAAGTTTCCTTTCATTATTTTTTCAAGTAAGTTTTCAATTTCTTTTCTTCCTCTTCTCCTTCTAGCATCCCTATGATTCAGATGTTGATACATTTGGAGATGTCCCAGAAGCTTCTTATACTATCCTCATTTTTTTTGAATTCTTGTTTCTTCTTGCTGTTCTGGTTGAATGCTTCTTTCTTTCTTATGTTCCAAATTATTGATTTAATTCCTGGCTCCCTCCCCTTCACTGTTGGTTCCCTGTGGATTTTCCTTTATTTCACTTAAGGTGGCCTTCATTTCTTCCTTTATGTTGTTGTAACACTCAATGAGTTCTCTGAGCATCCTGATCACAAGTGTTTTGAACTCTGCATCTAATAGGTAGGTTATCTCCACTTCACTTAGTTCTTTTCCTAGGGTTTTGTTCAGTTCTTTCATTTGGCCGTATTTCTTTGTCTCCTCAATTTGGCAGCCTCCCTGTGTTTGTTTCTATGTAATAGGTAGAGCTGCTTTGACTACCTGTCTTAGTAGTGTGGCCTATTGTAGAAAAGGCACCTGTATTTGTATGGGGTGGAGCCGTAGGTAATCTCTAGGGCAAGGCAACCTGCTTCACTGCTTTGTGGCTGTGTGCAGGGAGAGCTTGGAGAGTGTCACTGCCTGGCTTCTAGAGGTTTGCCTGGCACTCACTCTATTTCCAGTCACTCACCCACTCCCTGTATGCGACTGGCACCTTTCCCTGTTTCCCTGGTGCTGAATCTCAGAATGGATGCGTTTGTGAACATTCTCAGACTGTGCGGGCCCTTTAAGCAGAATCTCCTGAAAATTTGGCAGTTTCTTCCACTGCCTCAACACCACTAGTTTTTATAGCCAGAAGTTACAGGGATTTATCTTTCCAGTGCTGAAACCCTGGGCTGTGTGGTCTGACCTGAGACTGGAATCACTCGCTCCCAAGGTATACCTCCCTATTTTCATCCACCACACATGAGTATGGGAACACCCATTCCACCACCACCACCTCTCCATGCTACATACACCACCTGCCCTTGCCTCTCTGCCTGTCACCTCATCTCCACCCCTCATACCCATCTGCACGAATGTGGCTTCTTTAAATCCTTGGTTACCAGACTTCCATACAGTTTGATTTTCCAACAGTTCTGGGTGTGGTTTAGTGATAATTCTCTGTGGTTGTGTGAGGAGGCAAAGCACATCTACCTTTGCCTCCATCTTAATCAGGAGTCAGAAATACTCATTTAAAAAAAAATAGAACAAGTTTTTCTAAACTAAACTGTAGAATACAAGATCTAAAGTCAGAAGTCAGAAGACCAAGTTTAAGTCACAGTTTCACCATCTAAGAGTTCAGTGATTTTAGACAAGTCACTCAATTTCCTTGAATTTCTTCTTTTATTTAAAAAAGGGGGGGGGCATAATATCTTCCCCACACAGTTATGTTTTTTTTTTAATTGAGAAAATATTTCTTTAAAACCATAGAAATTCATGATAAAATGAGCTAAATTCATGATCATCATTCAATTTCTATTTCAGAATTACTTGTTTTTATATAAAGAAAATCAGAGTATATTGAAAATAGATTTGACACATATTTAAAAATTTCATCTGCTAACATTTTCCACAAGAATTCTCATTGATTTTGCTTTCAACAATAGTTTCTGACTAAATATCTAGATAAATAAGCTACCTCTTATTTTCTAGATGTGCTTTTATTCACTAGGAAAATAACATCGTCTTTCCAAGTTCAGTTTCTTATTTACCAAATAATTGTGGTCAAGGGCGAGAATACCAAGTGTCACAAGAATACACTGTCTTGGATGCTGCATCCCTGGTACCAAAGGTGGGTGGCTCCCTCACTGCTCTGGGTTCCAGGCTTCACTTAGAAATCTGAGGACTGCACTGCTTATGTCAGCTGGGTACTTCCTACTTGAAACCTCTTTAGCTAAATTCACAAAGAACTTTAAATACCAATGGCCATTCAACACTCCCTCCTGGGGTTTTTTAAGGTTAAGTATGTATGAGAAAGTAACACATTTTTACAATCTTTATGTATTCATATTTTTAGAAAAAGTTTAGTAACACTTCAAGCTTACCTGAAGGTGGCTGTGCAAAATGTTGTTCACCATCCCCTTGGGAATTACACATTTTTGCAGTTTCATTAGCTTGCACTGGGGGCTCCTCTGTTTTAGCCTCTGATAACTTCAGCAATCCATAATAAAATTTAAAAAGACATTTTAGATTAATTTTGACTAATTCACTTCTTAAGAGAACCAAAGACACTAGTTTAAAAAAATTACTGTTCTCTTTCCAAAGTTTTTAAGATGTTTCCAGTAATTTATGTCTTCTATGTTTTAAGATAAGTAAACATTCCATTTCAAATCATGTAATGTTAAGATTAACAAAGTAGTATGATTAGGACTTTGGACTTAGCAAGAAGTAGGTTCAAACTCAGACTGCACTCAGACTTTGGACTTAGCAAGAAGTAGGTTCATGTGACCTTGAGCAAAACACCAAGAAATACTCTAAAAGAAATAAAACCACTGAATTATAAGGTGCTTTTCCTCTTAAGATAATCTATATACCAGTACTATGATATGCCTGAATAAGCCACAAATTGGTTTATTTCTATTTCTAAAATGGGATAGCATATTTAAACCAAAGACATTATTTAAATCTTGGAAAGAACTAAGTAAACTGATAATTTGTTTTTCCTTAAAAAAAACAGAGGAAAATCTAATCACATGCAGCTTCTTAGGTAATTCATGGATATCTAAATCATAAGCCCCTAAATGCTGGGTGATGAGTACATGAAGATTCATCGTTATATTATAAGCTCTACTTCTGCATGTTAAAAATTTTCCATAACAGCCCTGGCTAGTATAGCTCAGTGGATTGAGCACAGGCTGCAAACCAAAGGGTTGCCAATTCAGTTCCCAGTCAGGGAAACTAGGGGACACACTAGAGGCAACCACGCACTGATGTTTCTCTCTCTCTCTCTCTCTCTCTCTCTCTCTCTCTCTTTCTCTCTCTCTCTCTCTCTCTCCTCTTCTCCTTCCTTCCCCTCTCTCTAAAAATAAATAAATAAATCTTAAAAGAAGAAAAAATATTTCCATAACAAAAAGTCTTTAAAAACCATATGCTCCTAAAACATAACATTATTCAAAAAGCCTACCAGAATTTGTTTATAAATCACAGAGTTAATACTGATGTCTTCTGATAGCAGTTTTGAACTGGTTTCTCTTCTATAACCCTTCCATTTTAAAAAGCCCTTATTAATATCTATGAATCTCACCTTTATTTACTAAAAGGAGGTTTACTTATAAGATATATGAATCACTTTTAATCCGAAAACATCTCTCTCTCATCCACTCTTCTTTGGGTGCCTTGGAGTAAAATAGGTTTTTCCAAGACAGTGAATGATACAAAAAGGTATCATAGCAATTGAAGAGAAAAAAGCAAAATGACTTTCAAGTGATTGAGAGAGTTTGTATTAGGTGTCCTTTCCCTTTGGGGAGATTTGGGGAAATGTGGAAAGACAGGCAGCTTAGTAGAAGGGAAAGAATAAAGATTAGCTTCCCTCACCTCAGCCAGATACATGTGTAATTTATCTTTAGGGAAGACTGGGCTCTTTATGGAAATAGTTCTTAATGGAGGACAGTGTGCCAGGAAGTGTGATACTGAATCACTCTGCTTCAAGCTGATAAAGTTACAACCTGCAAGCCACCCTCAGCAGTAACTGCAGTTGCTGCTTTGAAACAGTAAAGGAATCAAGCAGAGTAGGAAAATAAAATATTTTTCTTAATTTTATTTTATACATAAAATTAAGGGGAATTTTTAAAAGGAATTCCCCAAAATATAAATGATATTATAGTTTTTTGAAGTTAATAATCTCAGTCTTTATTGGAAATTTAAAGGTAAGTTGCTGAATGAATTATAAAGTGAATAAAATTGTAAAGTTACATATAAATGCTTAAAATTGCTAAAATAATATGAATACTCAGAGAACTTGTGTAGTTTCACATAAGCTTAAATTTTAACAACAAAAACTAGATATAGCAACAATGAAATACTTCTGTCACAGTAATATGTTCTATAGGCACCTGATTTTTTCTCTTCCTTTCTTCTTCCTGGTCATATTCCTCTTTTGATTTCCTGAAATATATAAAATAAGGTAGAAAAATAAATAGGGATGCTTTTTTGGTCAAAGAAAAAATATTCAATAAGCAATATGCTAGCCTAAGCTTACAATATGTGCAAGAAATTTTGGAAACAAAGATGAAAATAATCAGGTTTTGTTTAAAGTAGCTTATAATCAACTGAGAAGGACATACCTAGGCATATACAGCATAATGTAGGTAGTAACATAAAATATAGGCATATCCATTTCTTCTGGCAATGTGAATGACCCCTCACTAAACAAAGCTCAGCAGGTTTGAAATCCTAAACCAAAACTTGAACGACAAATCCCATTAATATAGACTTTGACCTCTCCCTTTAGTTACAGCCCTCCTGAGAAGATCCATTTCTCCCCTCATTCTAGTTTTTCCAGTGGCACCTGAGCTATCACAAAGCTTTCCTAATGCCATTACACAAAGCCCTATCAGCTTTTATAAACTGCTTCACTGAGGCAGTCTGATTTAGGAAAACAGCCAAGTCAACTCTCCTGTGTGTTCATAACTAAGCTCTACTATAGTAGTCACACCCCTCAAAAGCCCTTAAAATCTAAAAGCACAATGTTGATCAGGTTTCAGACCACCAATCAACCAACAGAAGCAACCAGTGTAAACCTATCACCAAATATCCTTACCTCTCCAGAACTGTAAACTCAAAGCATTCTGTTTTGGGTCAGGCTCCCATTCACCCCTGCCATGGAATGTAGGATCAGACAGGAAAAACCTAAATTCACCAGCACACCTGCCCCCCCTCCCCACAACCACTCAAATCCCCTGAAATTAAGCAGTGAGTCCTAGAGCTCCTTACCACCAATCAGCCTATCCCCGCTTCTGCTTTAGAGTTGGGGCACGGTGAGTAGGTGGGGGGACAACAGGATGCTAAAAGATCCGTGGTTGTGGCTAGAAAGGAAGGGCCCCCAAAGGCCAAGGCCCCTTCTACAGGTGACACAGAGGATGCAGGTCTCCTTTGCCCTAAACCTATACATTCTCACAGGAGATTTAAAAATTAGGTGCTGCAATTGCCCCTCCCTTCCAAAACTCCCATAGAGGTCGGAGACAACAGGCTCAAGGGAAAAGAAATGCCCCTTTAGTGGGCTGCACACTCCATGCCAGGCGTTTGGCTCAGAATCATGGAACTGGGGTGGGGAAGAGACGGGAAAAGCAGTCATGTGGGATGGGCACTTCCCACTGTCCTCTTTCCCTTCCAGGTTACCTGCCACCCAGTCAGCTATTTGGTCTGTGGAGTCTGGATGTCCAGCCTCCCACTGTGAGACATGTGGCTTGAGCCACCTCTAATACTGAGATCTGGAAGCCATGGAGCTTCCCGGTCTCCACACCCCTTTCCAGGCATGGATCTCCTGCATCCTGTTCTAATTTAACTTCCTATTCCCACATGGGAGTGGGCAAAGACCCTCCCATTTGCACTGATCTAGTATGAGTCATCTGAAAATAATTGTTTTTGTCCATTAAGAAATGTAACATACACATAATTATAAACAAATAACATAATAAATCACTTTCACGGTCTTCAGTAGAAAATTTAGATATTTTACTAGTTCATAGTATTTTGTGGGTAAAAAGCATATATACGGGTCACATTACAAAATTCTAATGATTAATTCAAAAAAATAATTAAAGAAGGGTACCTAAGAACTTCCCTCAGGATTTTCATCTCTTCCTGTTCAAGATCACTGACCATATCAGAACCATCAGTTAAGCAGTCAGGTAATACACCTGTTCAAAACCAAAGACCACAAAAAGGAATATCAACTCAAGTGAAAACATTTATTTCTCACTATCCTACTTCATCAAGAAGTACAAAATAATTTATTAGTATCTGTCATTTAAAAAATGTTCTAAGCTATTATCTTTTTAACTATGGTCTTTTTGACTTTTTCTTGTTTTAGGGAATCAGCCCCCCAAAAAAATACCCCACAATTTTACCTAGCAATGTTTCTTATTTGTATTGCCTATTAAGATAATAACAATTATATATGGCAGTAAAAAATAATTTAAGCTATTATTTTCCATAATCATAACTATCAGAGGATATACCACTGAATTCGATAAGCTCCTACTAATGAAACTATGCTCTCAAAAATATTGTTTGAATGGGAAGGGTTTACAAAATAAAATATAAAATACTTTGTTCATTGAAATAGCACAGTAATACTCTTCATTCATATTACAACAAATGATACTGGGAGGCCCTGCTTACTTCATGCAAAAATGCCTGGTGCTAAGCACTTGAGGGCAATATAAAGATGAATAAAACAACCTCTGCCCTCGAAGTTTCTGTGCAGATACTGAGCTAGTAACTATAAACCAAGGCTCAAGGCAAATAATAATAATTCATGACAAGTAATTTTAAGTATTGGTTTAATTTAGTTTATTACCTAGATCATCTGATAAGCAGGTAGACTGGTAATAAGCATTCTGTTCATATTTATAATTATATTCTCATGACATTAGCAACATACATGTCTCAAATTTTTACCTTCTATTTCTTTATCCACATATGACTTTGGGATTCTAGATCTGCTCTAAATTAAAGTAGCTTTATTATTCCAATTCCCTTGATGTTTAAGTGCATCTTTAATTAAGCTTTTTATTTTGAGACAATAGCACTTTCATACACAGTTGCAAGAAATAATAGCATGACGCTATGTACTCTTTACCCAATTTCACCCAATGGTAGCATCTTGCAAAATCATAGTACAGAATCACAACCAGAAAACTATACAACCCATTAATCTTAAGTGCATTTTTGCTGAGTCAAAAGATATACAATTAGTATTCTCCTAATAGCCTATATAAGGAAAATGAAAAGAATAATGTAACAGTATGCAATTCTTCAAAATCATCAAAATAATGCCCTGATTAGCATTTCCCCCAAATTCTTTGATAAGCTACAACAGTGAATCCAGAGAGCTTTGCAATTTTTCTCACCACAAAGACAATTTTCAAATGGTCTGCAGTTTTGAGTACAATCAACATTGCTCTAAAGTCCTCGGTGCGGGATCTAAGTTAAGCAACATTCTTAAATACAGGTATTAAAAATGCTTCAGCAGAAACTAAGTATTAGTTTATGTGCAAATGTAAGCAAATGGCCCTCTCCCCTGGTCTGAAGCAGCTTTATTCCACATCACTCCCCTCGCCCTTCCTAATAACCAGATGTGTGCAGTTAGAAGGCCCTTAGAGGGGCTCTGCTGTACCCAGACTCCTGGGAGTGACTCATTATTGGTTTAAGCCAATCATAATGGTCTCATTTCCCTCCTGGGAGGTTTAATAAAGGCCTGTGACTCCAATCCTGATGGATAGGACCTGAGGGGAAAATCCTGGGGACCTTCCATGAAAGTGCTGTCCTACTAACAAAAAGATGTACAGAAAGAAATACCCCTTTTTGTTGTGAGATATTGTTGAGTCTGCATTCAATGCAGCCCGAGTATAACCATGAGAGAAGATCCTGAGAATGGAAGCGAATGAAGTAACCAACCTGGACTTTCTTCCTCCCCTCCCTTCCTCTGGACTTTTTGTTCTGTGAAATGATAATTTCTTATTTTTGTAACTTAGTCTTCATTGTATTTTTTCCATCACCATTTAGTCCCCTTATACCCCTCTCCCCCCAGCAATCAGCAGACTGCTGTCCTTGTCCATGAGTCCTAATTTCTTATTGTTTAAGCCACTTTCATTTAGGTTTTCTGCAATATCAATTTCACTATTTCTCTTACTAAAAATGATCCCCCCACAAAAAAAACAATTTTAACTAACAGAAAATAATTATTCAAATTCTCAATCCCATAGGTGAGAATAAAGTATAGTTTGAAGAAAATTCAAAGAAAAAGATTTTATGAAGCAAACTATGTAGAAAGACAAAGAGACTGTTTTCCAAACTTATTTACACCAAAGCAACAGCACAGTGTCATGCATCACTGAAGATTAAGGGTGGGATTATCGGTATCCTAGCCACAGACAACAGCTCTCTTAACTATGTGAAAAACACCTTAGGATTTTAGGGGATAGTTATGCTGGTGGTTTGTTCTAAGAGACGGAATCTCTACACACAACAGACAAATGAGAGGAGAATCCACAACGGGGCCCCTGCAACATTCTAATGTTCTCCCTGCAACAAGAGAAGCCCTGTTCTTGCACGTTCCAGAGCTTTGAAAGCAAACAGGAGAACTGAACTATAGCTCTCATATCTTCGGGAAACAACCAAAGAAAAGGTCCTGCTGCCAAACCATTAACGAGTACATAGGCATAGTAAACAGTATCATGGAAATCTATTGAGCAGAGGAACACATAAACTGAGGACAGGTTATCAGAGCCAGAAATCTGAAACAGAGATAAGAATTGGGGTTGAAAAGGAGGTAGTATAATAACAAGTATGGTTTAGAAATTCAGATGTTTTGATTCAAAATGTCAAATGCAATTCAAGTACACAACAAGGGAAGGAAAAAAGGTTAGGAAGAGCTAGAGAAACAGGCAAGGCACAGCTTGAGGGTTACCAGGGCTCTGAGTTGTTTTTTTCCACCTGAGGGTGGTTCAATCTTAACTACCCATTGCCCACAACAAAGGTCCCAACAATGATAAACCAAGAGTAGTCACATTCTCTCAACAGTAACTATAACTGTGACCACTCAAAAACATTGAATTTTATAAACACAATGGCTGGGCAAGAAAATCAAGCTCTCTAAAACCTAAAGTCAAACTCTGGTCTGCTTTCGAGATATCAAACATGCACTGATCAGGAACTTTACACCGTTGAATCTCTTAAGTCAGCCATAGATTTTCAAACCTGATATAAATTTATACAAAGTAGCGTACATTGAAGATCATACTAAAAACAGAATAGTAAAACTGCAAAAAAGATTTAGCACTTAGATTTCTAAACTGGACATTTTACCATTTCTCTCTTGAATTATTCGAATGGCTTGAAGCTGCATTTCAATGTTTTTCTGGACCATCATTGCTTTAAAGATAGTAAAGTCTTCTGCAGCCAACACAGGCTGCAAAATGGCCTGTGGAAAGAAATCTGTAAGTTAATTGAAGGCTCCAGTTATAAAACTACATGCACACCTCACTTTATTGTACTTCACAGACAATGTGTTTTCATCAACATTGAGGCAAGACCTTCCACCAACACAAAAACTACGACTCACTCAG
Organism: Tonatia bakeri; assembly: GCA_004024845.1. Taxonomy (NCBI): domain Eukaryota; kingdom Metazoa; phylum Chordata; class Mammalia; order Chiroptera; family Phyllostomidae; genus Tonatia; species Tonatia bakeri. Next base: position 114,215 of record PVIA01000828.1, read on the forward strand.
GGCTCAGATGATCACTTTTTAGCAATACAGCATTTATTAATTAAAGTCTGTACATTTTTACACATAAAAACAGTATCTGAATTTGGTTTTCAGTCTAAATAGATCTATTTGGCTTATATACTGTCACTTGAAATTTACTGATTAGTGATAAATCAGTAACTACAAAAGTATCCCTTAAGTAATAAAAGTACCCAATTAAATGAAAGTAAATGCCAAAAAAAAAGTCTGGAAAATAAATGTAATGAGGTGTTAGTAATGTGAGAATGCAACTGTAATTTTTCTGTATGTAGAAAGTTTCATGGGAGAAGTAGTTAGAAATTATGATGTACAATCAATGATGTACAATCATTTTCTGAATTAAACTGGTATGTAATAAATTAGAAAAATAAACAAAGGTGTGTACCCTAGAATACCTAAATTAACATTTCCTTTCCTACACAGAACTATTGCTATATCAAAGAGCAAATCAATTCCCAAGCTAACCAATAAGAAGTAGAATAAAACTGAAATGCATGAAAACCCAAAAGAAAACACTCATATCTTATTCATCTTACTACAGTCTTATTTTAAGCTTTACATTATATTAATGGGAAAGCCGATCACACAAAATCGTGCAGAGGCAATGAAGGGTGTCCTATTATTGTCCACCAGGGAGGTGGCAGCAATAATGTCAGAGACACCTCAACAAAGCACCACCAAAGAGCTCTAAGCAAATAAGAGGAAGGAGCCCTTCCTGCAGCACCCAGTTCTAGACACTGGCAGTATAGCAAAATCAAGTGCAACTGCATCTCTCTTTGACATATATAAGGAGTCGACTGCAGGAAAAAAGTTTATTTTCCCTTAAGTCACACATACTGTTCAAGAGGCCCAGGGCAGTGATAGTAAACAGGCTTCACCTGTGTTCCACTTAAAACTTGTGGCCCAGAGCTCAGTAGTAAAATAATACTCCAGCCTCTGTGATACATTAGTGATAGCTGCTAGGGCCTCCTTCTGGGATTCTATCACTGGGAATTAAATTAGATGAGATAGCACTTTTTAAAATCCTCACCCAAGGATATGTTTATTGATTTTAGAGAGAGAAGAGGGGAGGTAGGAAGGGAGGGAAGAGTGGGGAGAGAGAGAGAAACATCGATCAGTTGTCTCTTGCATGCACCCCAACTGGGGATCAAACCCATGATCAGTTGTCTCTTGTACGCACCCTGTCTGGGGATCAAACCCACAACCTTTTGGTGTATGGGACAGTGCTCCAACCAACTTAGCTAACCAGCCAGGGAAAAAAGTACTGTTTAAACTGAAAAGGACCTATAAAAGTAGCTGTTCTGCCCCTTCTGTAGCTGGTTGAGTATCAGTGTTGTGCTACACCTAAAATGTTACAGCAACTGGACTCTTCTGATTCAAGAAAATTGATCACCCCTCTCCTAAGAGCTTCTGATAAGGGCAGTTAAAGGAACTAAAGAGTTACTCCAAAAAACTAGCAAGTAGTTTAAAAGCAGCAACAGTCTTAAGTATCCTTTAAATTAACTGAAATGTCAAACTACAATACTTTCAAAGAAGATTATGAGTTAAAACAAATGTGATGTTATCTATGTTTGAGAAAAACACATTAACAAAAAAAATGAACACTGAGTCTTTAAGAATCTGACAAAAAAGTTTAAGACATTTAAGCACATTTATACGTAGCCTAAGGTTATGCTATTATTATCTTTGATCAGAGTTAAATTACACCATAATTTTGAAAGGCACAAGTGATTTCATACATTCATGCTGCTCCATTAATAGAACTGCAAGGAGAAATAGATGACCTCACTATTACAGGTGGAGGCTTCAACACCCCCTGTCAGATTCAGCAGGCAGAAAACCAGGAAGGACACAGCTCAACTGAACAGCACTTTCAGTCAACTGGATCCAATGGACATTTATCCAATAACCGACAAACACATATTCTTCTCAAGCTCACATGAAACATTCACTAAAATAGATGACATTAGGACCAAAAAACACATCTTAATAAATTAAAAGAATAGGAATCAGCCCTGCCCAGTGCCATTCATTTGGTTGGGGCATTGTCCCCCAAAATTGAAAGGTTGCAAGTTCAACTCCTGGTCACGGCACATGCATGGGTTGTGGGTTCCATCCTGGGCAGGATGCATATGGCAGGAAACCAATCAAAGTTTCTCTCACATCAATGTTTCTCTGTCTGTCTGTCTGTCTGTCTATCTCTCTCTCTCTCTGAATAAATAAGTAATACATAAGAATGCTACAAAGTTGCTCTCAGACCATAATGGAATTAAACTAGAAACCTGTAACAGAACAATGCATAGATAAATCTAAAAGACTTGGATAACACACTTCTCAATAATACATAGGTCAAAGGAGTAGTCCCAAGAGAAATATTTAAAATATTTCTAACTAAGTGAAAATGAAAATAGAATACTCATATATCAAAATTTGTGAGGTGCAACAAAAGTCCTGTGTCATCCAGATATACAAAGGTTGCAAGTTCGATCCCAGTCAGGGCACAAGCAAGAATCAACTAATGAATGTATTGATAAATATAACAACAAATCAGTGTTTCCTTTTGTTTCTCTCTCCCTCTCAAAGCAATCAATTAAAAAAATCAAAGAACTCGTACAACTCAACATTTGAAAAACTAACAATTCAATTTAAAATGAACAAAAAAAACAATGAAATACCACTACATATCTATCAAAATGGCTAAAACCAAAACAACTGACAATATCAAGTGTTCATGAGGATGTGGAGCAACGGGAACTCCTTTCATTACTGGTGAAAATGTAGAATAGTATAGCTACTTTATTTTTCCTAATTATTTTTCAATTACAGTTGACGTACAATATTATATTAGTTTCAGGTGTACAACATAGTGATTAGACATTTATATGCCTTATGAAAAGATCATTTCATTAAGTCTAGCACCCATATGATACCATGCACAGTTATTACAATATTGTTGACTACATCCCTACCACTGGTAAACCACTTTAGAAGAGAGTTTGGCAGCTTTTTACAAAGCTAAACTTAATCTTACCATTTAATCCAGCAATCTCACTCCTAGGTATTTACCCAAATGAGTTGAAAACTTTGTGTTCACACAAAAGCCTAAATATGAATATTTATAGTGGCTTTACACATAATTTCCAAAGACGGAAAGCCACAAAAATGTCCTTCAAAAGGTAAATGGATAAACAAACTGTGGCATATCCATATAATGGAATATTATTCCACAATAAAAAAAAATTATTAAACTACAAATCAACATGGAGGAACCTTAAATTTATATTGCTTAATGAAAGAAGCCAGTCTGAAAAAGGCTACATTCTATATGATCCCAATTATATGACATTTTGGAAAAGGCAAAACTAGAAAGACAGCAAAAAGATCAGTGGTTGCCAGGATTTTAAGGCAAGGATGAAGGGGATGAATATGTGGAGCAAAGAGAATTTTTAAGGAGCTGAAACTATTTTGTATGACACTGTAATGGTGGATATATGACATTATGTATTTGGCAAAATCCATAGCACTATAAAACACAAAAAGTAAACCCTAATGTAAACTATGGGCTTCAGTTAATAATAATATATCATTATTGGCTCATTAATTGTTAACAAATACAAGGTCTGTTCAGAAAGTATCCAGCCATGCAATATGAAAAATAGAAACATTTATGGAAAAACACACAAGATAAAAGAAACCCTGTATGTAGGACAGTGATGCCTCTGTACCCTTCAAAGTAGGCACCTTGGGACCTCACCCAGTTCTCCCAATCACCATCAGCAGCTCCATTGTTATTTTCCTAAATCTTATCGATGGTCTGAAATCTGTTCCCTTTCAAAGGTGATTTTAGTTTTGGGAAAAGTCAGAAGTCACAGGGCACCAAATATGGGCTGTAGTGGGGCTCAGTCACCTAGTGATTTGATTTTTCACCAAAAATCTCTGCACAAAACGTGATGTATGCGTGGGAGTGTTGTTGTGATGAAGCTGCAAATCGCCAGTTGCCCCCATATGTGGCCTTCTGAATCATCTGAATAATTTCTGCAGAGGAATGTTCAAGCTTAACTAATGCAAATTTTGATGCAGATTTGTGGCTCTGCTTGCTCATTATGAATGCAACAGCCACACAGTACACATGCTCACTCAACAACATCTACCACCCCCACTGACTAGTACAATGAAGTCATCATTGTTTATACATGTGCATTCTAGTCCACTCTCCTTGGCTGCCAAGTTACATCAATGTCACACAAACCATTCTCGTTACATTAACAATGGCTGGACTTTTTCAGGACAGACCTTGTATATTACACTAACGAAAGATGTTAATATTAAGAATCTACTATCTGCTCAATTTTTTGTAAACCTAAAACTGCTCTAAAAAGTACTCTATCAATTTTTGGAAGTCTTACCAACACTCACACAAAATATTATTAATTACCCTGTGTGTATTTTTAGAAAATGAAAGTTATACTACACATGTAATCTTTCAATGATCCAAGTTATTAGGGGGAAAAGCATAATTTTCCCAAATTACTATTATTACAAATGTTTCTGAAGGTATTAATGTCTATCTTACAAATGTCAAAACAAATCAAGTAAAAAACAAAACAAAAGCAAGAAATAGTTTGCCATATAGAAATCTCCGGCTCTTGCAATACATCAAAATCAATGATGTGTTCTATTCTCACCAAAAAAACATCCACAGACAATGAAGGAAGTCACTTTTGGCTATTTCAAATGGAAAAATACCACAGAATTAGTAATTCAACTGAAGACTAGTAAAACAATATCTCAGTATTATATTGTCATAATTTTATGAATTGTTGAGAAAAATGTCATAAGTCATAAGCATTTTTAAAGATACCACACATACAATGAGGTCTGTCTGGAAAAAGTCCAGTCATTATTAATATAGCAAGAATGGTTTGTGTGACATCAATGTAACCTAGCAGCCAAGGACAGTGGGCTGGAATGTGCATGTGTAAACAATGATGACTTCACTGTACTAGTCAGTGGGGGGGCAGTAGATGCTGTTGAGTGAGTATATGTACTGTGTGGTGTTCAAAATGACTGAGCAAGCAGAGCAACCAACCTGCATCAAAATTTGCGTTAGTTAAGCTTGAACATTCCTCTGTGGAAACTATTCAAATGACTCAGAAGGCTTTCAGGGATTATGCAATGAGTCCAGCACAAATCAAAGTGTGGCACAAATGCTTCAAAGATGTGTGAGAATCTGTTGAAAGTGATCTGCATTCTGGAAGGCCTGCAACAAGCAGAACACCTAAGAATGTTGAATGTATACAAGCCGCAGTCAACAAATATCAGCAACCGGGCGTGAGAGAACCAGAAGCTGATTCTGAATGGATACTTTCTGGAGAGACTTGTATAACAAAAACATGGTCTTCCAAATTCTTTTTTTTTAATTTTGAAGATCATTTATTTATTTTTAGACAGAGGTGAAGGGAGGGAAAAGGAGAGGAAGAGAAACATCTATGTGTGGTTGCCTCTCATTTATCCACTACTAGGGACCCGACCCACAACCCAGGCGTGTGCCCCGACAGAGATTCGAACCAGTCTGGTGCTCGATCCACTGAGCCACACGAGCCAGGGCCTAAACTCTTTTTTTTTTTAAACTAGACTTCATTTCATTAAGGTCATGTTTTTAAAATTTTTATTTATTGATTTTAGAGAAAGGAATGGAGAGAGGTAAACATCAGTTTGTTGTTCCACTTATGTATGCATTCATTGGTTGATTCTTGCATGTGCCCTGAATGGGGATCAAACCACCACCTTGGTGTATCAGGGCAATGCTCTAATCAACTGAACTACCTGGTCAGGGCTCTTTAACATCATTAGACCCCCTATTACTCCTGCTGACTTTAATACACAAAGACAGTCCAGGACTAGTGCTTTAGGACTAATGATGACCAACCAGGTGAAAAGAATCTTTCCAGTTGGCTTTAGCAATACAATATAATGGGAGCTGGCAACTGGTTTAAAATCAAAATCAAATCAGGCAAACCAAAACAAAATAAAAATTACTTCCTGAATTATCTAGGGTAAGGAATTGGTTTCTTGAATTCATTCTTAGGTACCCCATACGGGCATAATGGAATTAGCATTCTGATCTTATGTATAAAGAAGGTTCAATTGCTGCAAAGCCATAACCAGCATTCTTTGAGCTGTTTTTCTGGTAATGGTGACGGCCTTGGCTGATTCGATCATGTTGCTATTCAGTATCTGGTGTTAGAGTTTGCTCCAGAAGAGAATAAAGCTAACTAGTCCACATGGGGATTGAACCCATGACCCTGGCCTGATTAGCGCAGTGCTAATCAACCACCAAAATAGCTACTGATAATTAAGAGAGTTACTTCCATTTATAGATGACCTTATATATGTCAGGTATTATGCTAAATGCTTTATGAACATTATCTCTTAAATTTCACAAAAACCTTTCAAAGTAGATATTATCCCTGTTTTATGGATGTGGAAATTTAGAATCAGAAAGGATAAGAAGGGAAAACTGTAAAACAACTTTTGCCTGTGGTCTTACAGCTAATAAATGAAAGATCTATGATTCATATCCAGCTCTGTCTGTGTGAAAAGGCTTGTCTCCTTGTACCAATCAGTTCCAAATAAATCAAAATCAAAAGGTATTGTATAACAGAGCAAAAGAGAAAGATGTGTTATTCTTGATATGAAAACTAAATTTAAAAATTCTGCACATCTTCATTCACAAATAATTTAAAGTTATTCTGATAACAAAATCAAAAGATGGATGTGTCTAATATTACTGTGGAGATCTTTATTCACAAAGTAATTCAGACTCATTCACAATAGCTTAATTAAGAGGTTGACAAATATTAACCAAAGCAGAAAATATTCCTGAAAAACAAGAAAAATAAAAACAAATGCAAATGTCTTAAACTAAAACTATGGTGCATATTGAACAAAAACTACTGGTGAATTGTAAAACAACTTTTATTTTATAGAATTATTAACTAATACAATCATGTTTGTTTACATTAGTGTGGGCATACCAATAACATTTAATATTTCTTTAGATGTCATGTTATATTAAAGATTTTCTGTTTCCAGAATTAGAGGTGATCAATGAGCAAAAGTTGCAGAAAGAGAACTATAGCAGGAAGTGCTAGATTAAATAATAGACAAAGCAAGCTCTCAGAAGAGCCACAATAAAAAAAAATAATGTAAGCTAACAATAATTAAGAACTACCTACTAGGATCTAAGTTCTCATCTCTGTGCTAGATGCTGGGAATGCAAAGATACTAAAACAGCTCAAAGGATTTACAATCTAGGAAGGCAAACAGACTTACAGGAAACTCCAAATCAAGTAGAGTACCAAAAATGTAAGTGCCCACTGAGGCAGAGTGAGAGCTAGTCAGACTAGAGGGATCAGGAAAGCTGACTTAACAAGTAACATTTAAGCCAGGCCCTGATGAGGAGGATTTTTCTGGGTTAGGAAAGGGGTGGGGAGGTGGAGGGCAAACATTCCAGAGTAAAGGAATAGCACAAGCAAAGCTAGGTGAATAAAGGCTTTTAAGGGCAAGTGGCCTGGAATGACTGTAGTACATCTGTGTTGGAAAACAATAGCGGGAGAAGGTGCCTAAAAATGTAATTTCAGGCCACACACAGACAGTTCTCATTATCATCTCACTAAGGAATTATAGTTTATTTGGTAGATGCTGGAAAGCGAATGCAACTCTTTGAGAAGAAGACTGCTTGGTAGTAGTAACACGGCCCTATCCTCAGCCTGAGCAAGGGGCTCTCAGGTGGGGGGCCTGGGCTGGTATCCTGGTTCTGCTACTTACTTGGCCATGGACTTTATATCAGTTGCTTAATGTATTTGTGCATTAGTTTTCCCACCTCTAAATGGAAGTAAAATAGTACCAATTTCTTATCTATTTCAGCCCAGCACAGCAGAACTAATAAGACAATGTAAGTAGTTCCAAGAGAAGGAAGCCCCAGGAGCCGTGTACTGTGGATCACTAATATTGAAAAAGGAACACCTACAAACTCAGAGATCTATATAAATAAAATAGTGGGTTGGATAAACCCTATCATCTACTATAGTTCTGAGTTTAGAAAGTTCTTTTTTAACTGCATCAGTTCATTAATGTCTCAAATTATCATTTTTCAAGGTGATGATAAAAAAGAACTCGAATATGATGAATTAGTACAATGTCAAGAATATTATACTTTGACAATCAAACATAGCAAATTTAAGTGAAACCGTGGATGTTTTTGACAAAACTATCAATATATGTTATGGAATAACACAAAAGCAAAAACCTGTGATGTGTGGGTCTTTGCCAGAGAAGAAGTGCATGCTTCTTGAAATTGATCTTCATTAATTCCAATTTCATTGAGGTAACTTTCTAAGAGCTTTTCAACCTAAAAAGAGAAAGTTTAACTTTTATACTTTACATAGAAAAATTCAAAATGACAGTCTTCAGGTTAAATGTAGGTTTAGAAAAGTATAATCAAACACTTGTTTATAATTATTAATCTATATAAATTTATATTATATGGCAGTGATAATGTCTTTCATTAAAAAAGCAAGTAACAAAAAGTTAAAATTTTTGCAGAGAATCAAATGAAATTTTATTTCTTTTACTAGAAATAACTGAAGTCAGAATTATGAAGTTTGATAAGAGTTTGACAACTCTTCTGCTACCCAGAGTGATTTTTTAAAATCACAAGACAACCTGACTAAGTTGATAATTAACACTTCCCTGGATGCATCAGCAGAAGAAGAATAAAATTTAAAGATCAGATGCAAGATCCTTTAACATAGTTGTCCAAATCCATTCCTTAGATGCTGGAGTATAAGAGATACGAAGTCGTAAGGATGAGATGCTGAGACAACCCTTGGAGCCTGACGCAACTAGTAGTACTGTTAGGGTAGACTGAATTTTTTTTAATTAAAGAATTTTAATGGACAAATCCATTTTGTAATTTAGAAGAGCTAAAATTACTATTATTCAAATTACCTTTAAAAATTAGTGGAAAAATACTCACTAGTTCTTTGTATTCCTGATGAATCTCTGTGTAGGTCAATTTACTTTCTTCTTCATCATCAAAAACTAAATTTAAGATAAAAACATTGCATAAAAATCATTGCATTAATGCTAATATAAAAGTCTATCCCTGGCTGGTGTGGCTCAGTGGATTGAACACAGGCCTGCAAACCAAAGAGTTGCTGGTTTGATTCCCAGCAGGGCACATGCCTGGGTTGCGGGCCAGGTCCCCAGTAGGAGGCACGCCAGAGGCAACCACACATTAAAGTTTCTTTCCCTCTTTCTCCCTCCCTCCCACTCTCTCTAAAATTAAATAAATAAAATGTTAAAAAATATATAAATAAATAAAAGTCTACTTATATCTTACAAATAGATACTTGTATATACACTTATAACCATATATTATACATACATTCTCTACAGGGGTGGACAAAAGTTTACAGTTTGAGTACATGAAACACAGAGTTTATTCTTGTATTATTTTCCATATGAACAACTGTAAACCTACTTTTTCCCACCCCTGTGTGTATATAGTGTTAATTGTAAACAAGTTATTTTTCCAGTTAAAATCTACTTCATATGTAAGACAAACACTAATTTGCTATTTTTCAATGAATAATATAAGTCAACAATTTCTTTATATGGAATTATTAATAGTTTTTAAACATTCATTCCTTTTATAATAGGCTCCAGATTATTTTATAGTACTGGATCTTTGCTGATGAAAATTTTACTGCAAGCGACTAGGCCATTTTTACTACGTATAAATCAATACTGAAGTTAAATAAAACCAAAACAAATGTTTACTGAATCGTATGTGTGAAGCAATGTACATTAGAAAGATATATATTTCCTAAGAAGCTAACAATCTAATTAGAGAAATAGGACAAATTCAAGAATTACAAATAATACTTTTTAAAACCCCCCATCTTTCAAAAATGCAAAACTAACTTCGGTAATTTTTTTATTTAAATCTCTTGAATGACTGCTCTTTACCTAAAGAATCAGTACAAAATCCTTAGAAGGCCAGACAAAACCCTCTAAAATTGGATTCCAAGTCTCTCTCCCACTATTCCAACACCCAATCTCTGCATTCTTTACAATACAATTGCCTGGAATAACACCAAATATAACAGTTGGCACTTCAAACCCCATTCCTTTAATCAAGCCAGTCCTAGATCTTTTTGCCTTTACCTGGCCCCCCTTGTCCTAACCATTCTTCAAGATATCGTAGGTGACACATTCTTCATGATCTACTACCCACTCCCCCAGCTCCTAGGCTGGTTAAATACCTTGCTCTATAATGTAGCACCATGTGCCTACCTTTATTATAACACCTGTCATTTTACATGTAAATTCCATTTACCTGCCTGGCTTCCCCACCAAATTATAAATTTCTCAAGCACAATTTTGTTTTATTCATCTTTTCTATCCCCAGCTTCTAGCACAAGGGCACTCAATCAATGTTTGTTGAAATAAATGCTGATATCACAGAGTTGTACAAAACTATTCTTTAAAATAGTCGAGGTGGAGAATACACTGACAACCCAAAGTCAGAGTATTAAGTCAGAAGTATAAAGACTGTTATTTCAAGGGTCACTGGAATGTTACTTTCACTTCCTCGGCATCTGCTCTATGTAACAATGGGCACACATGCAACACAGCAGCTGTTTTTGGTTAGTTCTGAAAACAAATTAATACATCACATGTTCATAAAGGTGAGGATTACTGTTTCCCTGTAAAAAAAAAATTATAATCACCAAGTCAGGTGCATTATTACTGAGATGCAGCCACTTTAGATACTTGGGGATAAAAAAAGAAGAACAATGCTTGAATTTTTTTCCAGTTCAGCACTTAGTCGCTGTAGGGCAAATGGAATCAAGAGATGACAGAATTTCTTTTTCTCGTAAAGGAGGTCAGAATTCCACATGCTTCATCAGTTTCATAATAGCATTTTACATTCTTAAAAAGAGCACAAATACACATTATTTTTAATTTCTTTAAAAATTACCCATAGAAACAACATATGGTAAATATTTGAATTTCAATCATTGTAATGAAAACATTCAATGTTCAAACTAAATTCTCTATCACATTCATGGAATCTTAAGGCTGAAGGGATTCTTAAAGGTCACCCAGGATAACCAACCATATGATAGTTGAATTCCCCTTTTATAACATTTCCACTAAGTTGCTGTCAGATACATTCAAGCAGTGCTACTGTCCAGAGAGCTCAATACCTTCTGAAGAAGGCTCACTTCTCTGGGATGCACTGTGTTATGAAGCACTTAGTAAAAATTTGGTTTCCTGTAGCTTGTACCCACTGATCCTAGTTCTACCCACTGAACCTTACAAAACAAGTCTAATCCCTCCAGCATAAGGCAGAAGTTTAAATGATTAATGGATACCACTACCATCAAAGTCTTGCCCGGCTAAACAACCACAGTAACAGTTGGGCATTCATTCCTAGGACATGATTTCTGGTTCCTAATTTGTCTCCAAGGACTGAATGCAGAACTCCCAGTGTGAATGAACTGATCAGAATCTGGTGATGACCTACCCTCACAGGGAATATTAAGCCACGTTTATGTGCCTCATTTGTTAGAAGATACCCCCACCACCAGCACCCATTTTTGGTATAGCCGAGAGTCAAAGTTCAATAAAATGAATACAGACCACTGGGATCACCGGTTCTGGGCCTGCAGCGTTCACATGCCCCTCTCTGCGGTCAGCTGTTCTGACCTGCGGGATCTGACGGAACTCAGAGCGAAACTGACCCTTCTCCCCTCAAGCCACTGGGAAGTTGTTGAAGAAGCACATTCAAACAGTGCACCTGCCCAGAACAGAAATGTGCAGGATTGGGGGAGAGACCAAACATGGGCTTCAAGTCTAATGTTTTTTGGATGTGTACTTGGGCCCAGAGGGAGGGGAGTCTCGGTGCCCATTTCCAGTACTGGCAAAGAAAACACTGGCGAAGTGACAACAAAACCTCCTACAAACCCAGCTCCAAACCTGGCGGACAATGTGGAGACCGGAGAGATGGAGATGGTTTGGGAAGACCACCGCCCTGACGACGGCTGGTGTGAAAGAAGCGAGAAAGAACTGTCAGTTCCGGTTCTGGTTTTTACCTTCACATTTCTGCTCCACAAAGTCCAAGATGGGGATGGACCAGTCCGGGCCTTGCAGGAACCCCGCAATGCTCTCCATCACCCATTCCACCTCTTCCTCCTCTTCCGCAGCCATCGGGACCCGGTGGAGCGCCGCGGATCCTTGGGCCAGACCCCGACAGCCAGCTAAGGCCTTTCCGCAGCAGGGAGCTGGGAACAAATTGAAGAGCTGCCCCGACGGTCGCTGTGGATGAAAGCCACAAACTAGTTAACGTAAAATGGTCGCTATGGCAACTGCTGCGCTCCCGGCAGCCGCCCGGAAGTGGAGCGGGCTTCTGCGGAGCCTGCGCATTTTAGAGAGGGGCATTTGAAGAACGTTTCCTATTGGCTAGAAAAGAACAGTAAATCAGGCGATAGTCTTCTGCCCATTGGTCCGGAGTTGCTGAGCCGCACTGTACACTCTCTCTTTTCGGAAAAGTGCACGGGAGCCAAGGCTCAGAAATGGCACAGGGGGTGTCCTGCAGGGTCCCGCCCTCCGTTTGAAAGGGCTTGAAAGGTTTTGAACCCAACTAAGAGCCAACCACTTGTAAACCTGCTGGCCTAAAAGCGTTTGTAATTAAAGGGTCATTTGGAAATCCAAAGCTGAGCAAAGTAGCTCTGTAAGACTTACTGATTGGCTCTGCAGGCTTTGCCTTTTGTACCCCCATGGTCTTTTACCTTTCACACATAGGTAGGAAAAAAAACTAGAGTTAGGAACTTTAAAGGCAAAATCAAAGTTATTATTAATTTAAGTGTTTATGTAACCAAATTTAGGTCAAATAACATCAAATCAACTATTAGATGGGTGTCCATGGTCAAAGTTCTTGTCTCAGAATATCTGCAAACAGCCTTATATATTTACATAAGTAGGGACATATATGTACAGATACAGAACTTTTTACTTTTAATATATGGCCATTGTTTCATATAAAAATATAAAACTTCCTTCTTTACAGCTGCATAGTATTCTATAAACTACCATTTAATTTTTATTTCATTAGTGTGTACACATAATATCTTATGTGAATGCGTAAATGTGATCATTAGTGTGCAGTTTTTTTTTCCCTCCTTGATGTGGGTGTACTGTACCATTTTTACCCTCTACAAACCGCTGAAATAAACATCTTTGTGGCTTTAAGAAATGTTGGTTTTATTGACTATTCCAAGGGGTATATTCTCCAGAGTTGCTAAATGAAAAGATATATATACTTTGATTTATTTTACTAATGATCAATTACTAGATGAAATTACTTCAATTTTTTAAACTTAAAAACAATTCTGTAGCCCTGGCTGGTGTGGCTCAGTGAATTTAGTCCTGGCCTGAGAACCAAAGGGTTGCTGGTTGGATTCCCAGTCTAAGACACATGCCTGGGTTGAGGGCCAGGTCCCCAGTCAGGGGTGAGCAAAAGGCAATCATACATTGATGTTTCTCTCCCTCTCCTTCTCCTTCCCTTCCCCTCTCTTTAAAAGTAAATAAATAAAATCTTTAAAAGAAAAACAACTCTGTAATGAACATACTTGCACATATTTTTTTGAACCCAAGTCTCATTTCCTTTGAATAAATTCATTCCAAAAAGAAAAACTGAACTTCTTTAAAAAAATTTTTTTTGAAAAATGCTTTTGCCAATCTACTAGGTTAAAAATGATGCAAAATTTTAATTTGTATTTTTAAATTTGAAATTGAGTACTGGTTCATGTTGATTAGCCTTTATGTTTCTTTCTGTGTTATCTTTTCATATCCTTTAACCATTTCTTACTGAGATGGTCTTTATTTTTTCTTACTGATTTGTAAGGGTTTATTACACATTCTATAAGAATTCTAACTCTTTGTCACAAGTTACACTTACGTGTTTTGTCATTTATCTTTTAGTTCATTATGTCTTTTGCCATATAGCAGTTTTATATTTTCCATGTCTACTTTACATGGGAGGTAATACATTAATTATTTTCCCTAGTGGATAGCCATGCTCCAGACACCATTTGCTGAAAATCAGTGTGGTGAAGTGCTGTGGTTTTTCAATTACTACAAAGAGGTAAAATGAAAGAAGGATCATTATCCTTAGGGCAAAATATTGTGTTACCAGAGTTGGATTACTCTCGTTTATTGTTCTGTTTTTCTTTTTCCTAAACCAGCTTAAAATAGAAATCCCACTTTTGTTCTGAGAATTTCCTCTTTTCATAAAGAAGTTGCTTGTATGGTTTCTAATGAGCCTAGAGGCCACAAAGTGCTATTCAACTGCATTGGGCATCACTTGGCATTACAGTCTTCCTGATCTCTTCAAAGCACTTCCCGATTGCACTAGACAGCAGATGATAACTGGGAAGCACAAGCTCTTCTTTCATTTATTTTCTCCTCCTTGTTCCTGAATGTAAGCAATGTAGATTCCCTCAGGCCTGTAAGTTCTCTCATTTATTTCAAAACATTGTATTATTTCAATTTTCCCCTCAAAACATAAAGCTTTTCTTTTTATTCACTACTTTGGATTCTTATAACTAGGATGCTGACACAGGTTTAATATAATGTATTCAATATGCTCATCATGAAACAAGCAAAAACTCAAAAGAACAGTGCACACTCTTGTAGGGCAATGCATGTTGTACACTGGAGTAAGAGTAAGATGAGGTGGGTGGTGGGTGGGTGTTAGATATTTTATTACAGGACACTTTGTTCACTCCGGTAGTGTTATTTCATGTTTTGCCACAATGCAAACATAGTCATCTCTTGAAAAATCATGACTTTTCATTTTGGCAATTTGATTGCTTTTTATCTACTACATATGAACAAACTTTCATATTGAAGATGTATGTTGTAACAGAAGAGACTAAACTAGATAACATATAGGCATATACATGACATACAACTCCATGCATACACATACATATAAGACATTTAATTAGAGAACACATATAGAAAGTACTTGGTGCCATGCTTGGTAGTTAGTAAATGCTCAATACATATTGTGTAATCTAGATGATTTTTTTTTTAGCAACTTGCAGTATGGTTATAAGAAATCATTCTCTTTATTTTGCATCTCTCCTTTCACAGTTCTACTGAAATCTCCCGGTTCTCCCCATCTCCTGTATGGCCTTACTAAAGGGTTAAGAAATTCAGTCTTGCTCTGGCTGGTGTGGCTCAGATGGTTTACATTATCCTGTAAACCAAAAGAACACAGGTTTGACTCCTGCCAGGGCTTGTGCCTGGGTTGCAGGCCAGGCCCCCAGTTGAGGACATGCAAGAGGCAAGTCACACATTAATGTTTCTCTCTTTCTCTTTCTCCCTTACTCGCCCTCTCTCTAAAAATAAGTTTTAAAAATCTTTAAAAATATATTTTCCTCATCTTATAAATGGTGTATTAGTTTGCTAGGACTTCTGTAACAAAGCACCACAGACTGGTTAGCTTAAACAACAGAATTTTATTTTCTCACAGTTCTGGAGATAGAGAAGTCTAAGGTCAACATGTCAGCAGGGTAGATTTTTCCTAAGGCCTCTATCCTTGGTTTCTCAATGCTACTTCCTGCCCACATCTTGTGCCCCCTTGGTCTTCCCTCTTTACCCCTCCATATTCAAATTTCTTTGTAGAAGGACATCAGTTGAAGTGGATCAGAGTATGCTACCCCTATATATACCACTTCAGCACATTGATTGTTTCAGGCTGAAGGAAACCAAAAGATAGCAGACACAGAAATAGCTCTCTGCTATGTGCATGAAAGCAGGGCATAAATTTCCCATGAAAAAGGTACAGCCCCTACACCAGGAAGAGGAGAGGAGAGGACAGCACTCATCTCTAGAGATGAGGAGACAGTGCTGAGACAAGTCTGCATTAACAGACCTTACTAAAATAATCTTTATCTTCCATTAAAAAATATCTTAACCCACCCGATGTACTTCCTAGTCACTCTTGCACAATTAAAAACCCAGACAAATCCCCTTTCATTTGCTAGTCACTTCTTTACCATTTATCACCTTTTGTTAAAATAGTATGTAAGCCCTGTCTGTCTACTCTTGACTTTTTCACTTCTTTTTTGTGAAGCCCTCATATACATAAAATTTGAAATATCAATAAAATTATATTCCTTTTCTCCTGTTAATTTGGTTTTTGTCAGTTTAATTCACAGACCCTAGCTACTAAACCTAAGAGAACAGAAGAAATGATTTTTTTTCCTTCCCTACATATTCATATTGGATTTGGATCTACTTTAAAGGCTTCATTTTAACTTCATTACCCCTTAAAGGTCCTGTCTCCAAATACAGTCAAACTCCTAGGTGCTAAGGGTTAGGACTTCGACATATGAATTTGAGGGACATAATTCAGCCCATTACAGATGGGAAAACAGACTGTATGACATCAAGTTTCTTGCCCAATGTCAGAGCAGTCAGGGCTTGCAGCCCCTTGTATTTGATGCTTAAGCAACAAGATAACTCCCCATTTTCACTTTATAACACATCACAGAAATTTTTCCATGTCAATCAAAACATATCTACATGATCTTTTTTTTTTTTAAGATTTTATTTACTTATTTTTAGAGAGAGGAAGGGAGGGGAAAAGAGAGGGAGAGAAACATCAATGTGCGGTTACCTCTCACATGCCCCCTATTGGAGACCAGGCCCACAACCCAGGCATGTGCTCTAACTGGGAATCCAACCTGTGACCCTTTGGTTTGCAGTCCAGCACTCAATCCACTGAGCCACACCAGCCAGGACTCTACATGATCTTTTCTAATGTTACCTAGTACCTTAGCTCAGGCTGCTATGACAGAACACCCTAGACTGGTGGTTTATAAACAACAGAAATTTATTTTTCACTGCTCTGAAGGCTGGGAAATTTAAGACCAAGGAGTCAGCAGATTTAGTGTCTAGTGAGAGCTGGCTTCCTGGTTCATAGATGGCCATCTTCTCTGTGTCCTCAGAGGTGGGAAGATTAAGAGAGCTATTCAGGGTCTCTTTTATAAGGACATTAATTCCATTAATGAGGGCTCCCTCAACTCTTATGACCTAATCATTTACCAAAGGTCCCACTTCCTAATACCACCACAATGGGGGCTAAGGTTTCAACATATTAATCTTAGGAGCACACAAACCATTCAGTCTATAGAGCACCTACTTTTCTATTGTGTGAACATAACACATTTTATGTAAATAAGCCTATATTGATCTAGAATGTTGCTGGTACTAGTTAAAAAATAGTCCTACAGTAAGCATTCTTGTGACTAAATCTTTGTAGCTGATCTTTATCCTTCTTAAAAGTAGCCTTGCTAAATCACACAGTATGCAGTTTTTAAAGACATTTGTACCTGTGTAGTTTTTTAAAGAGAAACTATTTTACATTCTGCAATAATCGTGGTTAAATGCTAAGTAAATCTTTTGTGTTACTGTGTTACATCCATGAGCTGACATATCCATACACATGCACGAATACATCTCTGATACTTTGGAGATTGTTAATTTAACCAGGGAAGGCTAGAGAAATGACTGTGAGTTCCTCACAGACTCTGCTAAGAAAGCAGTCTTTAATTTCACAAATGCATTTAAAAGGCCAACACAATGCTTGGCACAAAGAGATGCACAATGAATATTTTATGAATATGTGAATGATGATCTCAGTACATAATGCCTCATAATTGCCTGAAAATAATCCATTTTTTATAGCCCTGGGGAAGAGAGCAAAGGTGTAACTACAAGCAGAGCAGATTTTTTTAATCTTAACAAAACTCACTTGCATTCTACATCAGATAGCTTACAGTTATTATTAGCAATAGGCCTAAAAATACCAATGCAATAGGAATGTCTTTTTCATATGTAATTTATAGAGCATGTAAAACATTAGCAATGAACTAATTGCTACTCCAAAGTCAGCTTTCAAATAAAGAGAGAAAAAAGGTCACTGCTTTAATCCTATAAATTGCTTTTATTCTGGCTATAACAAGACTATGTAGAAGTTCTAAATTATAGGTTTTTTGCAAATATTCTTACTTGATTATTTGGTTTACATAGCAGCAAAGTGATGAAAGAGATTTCCATGGGTTGGCAGATAATTAATTCCCTGCCATATCTTCAAGTTCTCCAATTAATTTTTAGATTTTTATTGCATTTGCAGAGATAGCATCACAGAATTTCTGTTCTCTTTTCAATGTCTTTTGTTTTCTATTCCTCATAACTTAAAAAATATTGAGCAGCTTGATTTATTAACAAAGAAGTAATAAAAATACAGTGTCCTTTCAAATCATGGCTAAATACATTCATCTGGTGTAAAATGGCAATGCTTAAAATCCTTCCTTTATTCATTGAGTGCTTATTATGTGCAAAGCCCTATGCCAGACGCTGAAATAAAGAGCTCTGGATAAGGTGCGTTCTCAATTCCAACTGTGTGGCAGTTTGCTCACTCATTTCATCACTAAATGTTCAGTGTCTTTTTGTGATTTATTGCTTCTTTTTATTTTTAACTCCCTCTCTTTATTCATTATTTTTATTATTATTTTTTATTGTTTTATGTGTGCATGTGGAGAAAATATTTCTGTTTTAATTTCTCTTTCCTTCTACCTTTTACTATCTACTAAGGTGACTTTTGCATTTGTCTTTTATTATGTTTTCTCACCTCTTCTCCTTGGTTTTCTCCTTTTAACTACTATATTGGTGACTTTGGGGAGGATGACTAATGTGTAGAACATGTTTATGTGTGCCTCAGATCTGCTTTTAGTTCTCTTAAAAGCAGCTGTAGTCTAGGTTAATGGCCTCTAAAAATTTTTTGACCCAGTACTTCATTATAAAAGACTTCTCAATATTTTCCTTAATAGATGAGTATACATTTACTAATGAACTACATACACATACATATCCATAAATAAATATAAAATTGTATAATATACGAGTAAAAACAAAACTCAAAAATTAAAATTAATGAAGAATGAAATAAAAATATTCAGGTTGAAATTCTAATGCTTGTTCCCTGAGTGCCAATGAGTCATCTTGAACACCTGCTGTTGAGGCTACTAGTTTGGGTTTGGTGAACTTGATAGTATGGGTTTCTGGCATAGTAAGGAAGCCAGTCAGTACCTATTTTCTCTAGTTCCTCTTAGAATATTCTGAGAGAAATAGTCCAGAAAATTTTGAGATTTGTATTTGAAGTTCAGAACACTGAGATCAAGCCTCTCAAACAAAAAAGGATGAAAAAAGCCTCCTCCACCTTCAGAAGAGATGGAAGCATCCCAACTGGGAACCGTCCTGATGTGGGAGGCGGTAGAGAATTGGGCTTAATACTGCGACATATTTTTGAGGATTGCTAGGAAACACTCTTGAATTTATTTACTTTAAAAATTTAACTTTATTGCTTTTTCTGGAAAAGTAATATTTGTACATTGTGAGAAATTCAAACATCATAGAACTACACGATTAAGAAACTGAAAATCTATTTTTATTATGAACTAGAGAAAACCACTATAATTGTGTGGTTATTGGCCTCCCGATTATTTTAAATGCACATATTAGCATATATTATCTTCTTTAATGATAATGAGGACATTCCCACTCACACAATTTGTTTTTACCTCATTTTCCAAGAATATCTCTCAATATTAACACAAAAATTATTCTTTTAAATTCATCTGTTGTACTTCATTATATAGGCATACCTTTATTTAATATCTTATCCATGATCATTTCCAATATTTTGCTCTTATAAACAGTGCTACAAGAAGCATCAGTGTACATGTATTTTTGTATTCTTGATGGAGTAGTTTCATAAAAGAGAAGCAGAATTCTGGGCGTAAGGATATGAAACATTTTGGGAACTCTAAAATTATCCATCAGTGTTACTAAATTGCCCTCCAAAGGCAGTACCAACTGATACTCTCACCAAAAGATTATGTGTTTATTTTTTCACACCTTTTCAGCACTAAGAATTATTAGTGTTTTAATGCTTTTTGTCATCTGAAAGGTAAAAATATTTAATCATTTTAATTTGCCCATGTTTAATTTTTAATGAGATTGAGAATTCTTTCATATAATAATTGACCACTTATAATTGTGAGAACAATGATTTTTGTTTTGTTTTCAGATTTAACTTTTCACTATACAAATTTGCAAATATACACAAAAGAAGCACCATGCTTCAACAATTATCAACATTTTCGTGAAACCCAGGCATCATGTCATTTTTTATAGGAGTGATTTTAAGGAAGATGCTATTTAGTGCCCTTTGACCCAGGCATTCACCTCTAATGCCTTGGCTAACCAGAAAACTGTAAACTAAAGGAGCAACAGCAGCCAACCCCACATGTCTT
This sequence comes from Tonatia bakeri, assembly GCA_004024845.1. Lineage (NCBI taxonomy): Eukaryota > Metazoa > Chordata > Mammalia > Chiroptera > Phyllostomidae > Tonatia > Tonatia bakeri. The sequence goes on from PVIA01000828.1 coordinate 134,695, forward strand.
ACAGCAGTGAAAATGTAGTTGCTGATTCAGGTCACCAGATGGCAGACCACAGGTTTAACAAAACAAAAAGGAAGAGAAAGGAAAAAGCCCCAGTCTTAAGGAACTTGATTTCCTATTAGTATTTGGGGGGAGGGGGAAGAGAAACTGAGAAGGGGTGGTTAGTCAAAGGCATTGTTTCAAACCACAGTAATATATTTGATTACCTAATAGTAATGTAGTTTATAATCTGATGAAATATCTTTTATATTTTGGGGTTTTTTTCCTATGAATTTATTATCCTTAAGGCCTCCAAAAAGTGTTTTAATTAGAATTACATCAAGCCCTGGCTGGAGTAGCTCAGTGGATTGAGCATGGGCTGCAAACCAAAGCATTGCAGGTTTGATTCCCAGTCAGGGCACATGCCTGAGTTGCAGGCCACAGCCCCCAGCAACCACACATTGATGTTTCTCTCTCTCTCTCTTTCTCCCTCCCTTCTTTCTCTAAAAATAAATAAATAAAATATTTTTAAAAATTACATCAAACCTGTAAGTTAATTTCAAATAATAAAGATCCTTAATATATTTATTTTTCCCACTAAAGAAGATGATGTTTCCCCCACTTACTTGTCTCCATTTAGATCTCTCAGTAAGAATTGCACTTTTCATTATAGTGATCATAGAAGTCACTTATTAAGAATTTTACTTGGTAGCCCTGGCTGGCGTAGCTCAGTGGATTGAGCACGGACTGCGAACCAAAGCATCGCAGGTTCGATTCCCAGTCAGGGCACATGTCTGGGTTGGAGGCCACGGCCCCCAGCAACCGCACATAGATGTCTCTCTCTCTCTCTCCCCCTCTCCCTCTCTCTCTCTCTCTCTCCCTCCTTTCCCTCTCTAAAAATAAATAAATAAAATCTTTAAAAAAAAAAGAATTTTACTTGGGAATAGGTTTATTTTATATATATTCAAACTGGTTTTTGATGATTTTACAGACATATATTGATCTTTACAGTTAATGTTTAATCCCTATATTCTTTTATTAAGAAATGACTATGAATTGTTTGTAATTTTCTCGCAATGAAATTGTATAATCTGAAAAAATCACAAGATTCTTTTTAAGCATATTTTATTGATTATGCTATAACAGTTGTCCCATTTTTACCCCTTTACCCCTACCCCCTCCCTCTAACATTACCCCTCTTAGTTCATGTCCATGGGTCCTATATGTAAGTCCTTTGGCTTCTCCATTTCCTATACTATTCTCAACCTCCCCCTATCTATTTTATGACTACCAATTATGCTTCTTATTCTCAGTGCTTTCCTCCCCATCCTCCCCCTATCCCTCTGCACTGATAACTCTCCATGTGATCTCCATTTCTCTGATTCTGTTCCTGCTCTACTTGTTTGCTTGGTTTTTGTTTTTTAGGTTCAGTTGTTGATAGTTATGAGTTTGTTGTCATTTTACTGTTCATAGTTTTGATCTTTTTCTTTTCCTTAGGTAAGTCCCTTTAACACTTCATATAAGGGCTTGGTAATGATGAACTCCTTTAACTTTACCGTTTCTGGGAAGCACTTTATCAGCCTTTCTATTCTAAATGATAGCTTTGCTGGATAGAGTAATCTTGGGAATAGGTCCTTGCCTTTCATGACTTCAAATACTTCTTCCCAGCCCCTTCTTGCCTACAAGGTTTCTTTTAAAAAATCAGTTGACAGCCTTATTGGAACTCCTTTGTTGGTAACTCTCTCCTTTCCTCTTGCTGCTTTTAAGATTCTCTCCTTCTCTTTAATCTTGGGTGATATAATTATGATGTGTCTTGGTGTGTTCCTCCTTGGGTCCAATTTCCTTGGAACTCTCTGGGCTTTCTGGACTTCCTGAAAGTCTATTTCCTTTGCCTGATTGGGGGAGTTTTCCTTCATTATTTGTTCTTATAAATAGGTTTTCAATTTCTTACTCTTCCTCTTCTTCCAGCACCCCTATGATTCAGATGTTGGAGCACTTAAAGCTGCCCCAGACGTTCCTAAGCCTCTCCTCATTTTTTTACATTCTTGTTTCTTCATTCTGTGCTGCTTGAATGCTTATTTCTTCCTTCTGGTCCAAACCATTGATTTGAGTCCCAGTTTCCTTCCCTTCACTGTTGGTTCCCTGTATATTTTCCTTTATTTTACTTTGTGTAGCCATCATTTCTTCCTTCATTTTGCTACTGAGCTCAATCATTTCTGTGAGCATCCTGATTACCAGTGTTTCAAACTCTACATCAGATAGGTTGTCTAGCTCCTCATTGCTTAGCTCTTTTTCTAGAGTTTTTATCTGTTTCTTCCTTTGGGCCATATTTCTTTGTCTCAGTGCACCTGTTATTTGTAGCAGAGTGGAGCCTTAGGTATTTACCAGGTCAGGGTAACCCACTTTGCTGCATAGTGGCACTGTCTGTGGGGGAGGGGTCAGAGAGTGAACAATGATGTTTGCTTGTTCTGCTCTCACCATACTTTCCAATGAACTGTCCTGTGAGCTGGGAGTTTCTCCTACCTTAGTAGCTCCCACGGTATTTTACAGCTAGAGGTTTTGAGTCTTCAGTTTCCTGGTCAGGCAGCCCTACCTTGCCCACATGATCTGCCACGTTGCCAGTCCTCTTCACCAAGCTGCCCATCTCTACCCCTCCTACCAATATGGATGAATGTTTCTTTAAGACCTTGGTTGTCAGAGTTCCATGCAATTTGATTTTCTGGCAGTTCTAATTGTTTATTGTTTTTAAATTCGTTGATACCCTTCTTTTGGTTGTGTGAGGAAGCAAACCATTTCTGCCTATGCATTCATCTTGGCTGGAATCTCTGAAAATTGTCATAAGATTCTTGTGTTTGCCTTTCCACTGTTTATTTCTCTCATTTCTGTTTCATACTTCATTACATTGAAGTAATGTAATATGTTGTATTACTAAAAATGACATACAAATATAAAATAATGATAAATAATATATCTTTGTATATTATTGGCTTGGTATGTATAATTGGCTTTTTATTTGAAATAGATACTCATCATGTTTATTCTAAAGTTACATAGTAATATGTTTTTATTAAGAGTATAAATGGGTGTTGAATTGTATCTAGTAGTCTTTCTTTCAGTATCTTCTGAGAAGATCATATGATTTTTCTTATTTAATCCATTGATGATATTATTTTATTAATAAGTTTCCTTATATTACTAGTTTTCCAGTCTGAGGTAAATTCTTCTTGACCTCAATGAGTTCAAGTTTTAATGTAGTTTTTTAAAGATTTTATTTATTTTTAGAGAGAAGTGAAAAGAGGGAGAAAGAAAGGGAAAGAAAAATCAATGTGTGATTGCCTCTCCCACACCCCCATCAGGGGATCTGGCCCAAAACCTAGGCATGTGCCCTGACTGCGAATCAAGCCAGCAACCCTTTGGTTTGCAGGCTGGTGCTCAATCCATTGAGCCACACCAACCAGGGCAGTTTTAATGTATTTTGAACTAGGTTTGCTAGCATTTATTTGCTTTGTGTCTAATATTCATAAGTAAGGTTTGTCTATAAAATTTTTTGGTGTGTCACATCTTTATTAGATTATAGTGTCAGAGCTATATTTAGCTCATAAAAGAACTGGATAGCATCCAATCATTTTCTGTGTTTTATGTCCCAAAATAAACATGTGCTGATTTTTATCTATTTAATATTATTTTCCAAAGGCAGTTCCAAAAAGAATGCTATTTAAAAAAATTTTAATGACAATAAATAAATGCCTATATTATGGTAGAGATGTTTTATAATTCAAAACCATAAAGAACCATAATAAAGGTTATTTTTCTTACAGCAGCTTGTTAAAGAAATGCCTGCCAAACCCATTATAAAAGATTATCTTTGTCTGGGTGTGCTATGGGTTATACTATTATATAAAGCAAACAAAATCCCTTATTTTACTCAACTGTCTTACTTAGTCATAGAGAGAATAAAATTATGCCTAGGGATTAAGCATCTGAAATGTTATACCAGGTCAAAAGTTGTTTCCTATATATTTTTCATAATAAACTATTGTATTTCTTAGGTACTGGTAGATAATAATATTCTAAGGAAGTCTTTCTGGGAGAGGGAAGAAATAAAGAATTTGACCCCTGTTTTATCTAGTTGTATATCTTGTCTCTAGAAATAATTCATAACTTGGATAATAAAAAATATAGTTGTGCTAAACTTCCAGATGAATAATATCAATAAACCTTCATTATGACACTTCTCTTCATGATGAACCACAGCATTATTCAACAGAACTTTCTGCTGTGATGGGAATGTCTTGGTTCCATGTGTCCAATGTGTCCCTGGGCCGACTGTGGCTCTGGGGACTTGGAATGTGGCTAGTGCAGATGAGGGACTAAATTTTTATTTTATTTAATTTTAATTAATTTAATTTTAAGTAGCCACATGAGGCTAGTGGCTATCACATTGGACAGCACAGCTTCGAAGTGTGAAATTGAATCAGTATAGATACACTAAAAAGCTAGAATGCTTTCACCACTAAACATTTCCTTATTGCACATAAATAAATTTCACTTGCCCATGTTTTGTCAACTGATGATCAGTATTAGTCTCTGCTCACTTCTCCCAATTATTTATACTTGCATTTTTAAAACTTGGTTTCATCCTTACCTCCTGTCTGAACTATCTTCTCTTGCCATTCTGAGAAGGATCTGTTTTTCCTGTCATTGGCATTTTACTCTTTTTGTTGTTTCCCTTTATTTACATGCTCTTAGCTGCCATTAGGTGTCTTTGTAATTTTGCATCCAAACCTACAGAATTTTTGTTAGTTCCTTTAAAAAGAAGTAATTTGGTTCAATTATTGGACATGAACATTTTACCATGTATAATGATGGATAATTATATCAATAAAATAGTCATGGGTAAAAAATGATTGAGAAGAGTTTATAAAAAAATTGTAATGAGAATTTATAAGAATAGAACTGGCACTTTGGTATGGAAATTGCAGCTATATCACTGAACTGTTTTTCAAAAATGAAGCCATTTTACTGAATCCATTACTGTAATTATGCTTTACACTTGCTAAAAATATACATTTCAGTATGCACCAGTTTTACATGTAGTTACCACATTCAGCTCCATTATTATTAAAATTTTAAGATTTGGAGGTTCTACTATTGTAATAATATGGCATGTGTTGCTTCTTGTATTTCTGTAGAAGCAATGTATACTTGAAAAGTTTTCTGGTTTCAAATAACCTAATAGGATCAAGGAATAATTTCAGTGATAATTTTTTAATTAACAATTTCAAAATACTTTTTTTTACAGAGGTTGAAATAATCATTCATTTGAAGCTAAAGCTTCATCATTTCATAAAATAATTAACCATTCAAGTCATAATCTTCAGTAGTTGCAAATAATGGTAGCTGCTTAAACTCTGAAAAAAAAGCCTAATTTTAAATGAAATTATCAGTGACTAGAATTCAGATATTGAACACATTGAAATACTGGACTTGCTGAATACTTGAAAGAACTCAAGCCTCTATAAAGATGCTGAGCGTGGTGCTGGAGGCTGTTCTAAGAGAAGTGGCAGAGGTGACTCTCGAACTCCTCAGGAAGGAGCAGGAACAAGAGGACGCTGCACTTCCCATAGATCAGTAACTAAGAAGATTAGTTTAGAATCTTGATAAAATATCATCTTACTGTGTCTTGGTCCCCACCAACCCACAGTTTAAGTTTGCATTGTTTCTTAGGAATACATTTTGCTAACAAAATAATAATGTGAACTCAAGGAATAACAAACAGACAGTCTTTTATTTTTGTATGATTACCTCATTTTAAAAAGTAATGTAACATAAGATCATTTTTTTTTACTATGGCTAAGGATATTGGCTATTCTTACCTGTTTATCCTTTCAGATAAATTTCAAAATTATTTTGTCAAGTTCTTCTGAAGTATTTTTATTGGAATTTTACCTGCCTGCTTTAAGTATATTAATTAATTACTGGGAGAATGACATTATTTAAATATTAATTTTCCAAAATATAGTACCACTTTTCTTACACTCAGTATCTTTCAGGAAAATATTCTGGTTTTTTTCATATTGGCAATATAGTTCCCATTAACTTTCATTAACATATATTCCTATCTGATACTATTGTAAATTAAGATTCCTTTTGAAGTACGTATTTCAACCTAAGTATTGTTGGTACATATGAATGTTGCTTCAATTTTATATAATTACCTTATTTCCAAGCATCTTACTAAATTCGTTAAAGTATTCTATATTCCTCTCCCAAAAACTGAAGTTGTTTTTGTTATCTATTTTTGTGATCAAAAGCAATACCTACTCATTTCATACATAGTATGTTCATTTAAGTTTGAGGCGCACTGGTGTTCAGAGCACTGGGCCGTCCGTAGAGAGAAAGAACGTGTGCCAGCAGAGTTAGGGTAGCGTAGGCAAATCACACCCCACAATATCTGAAAATCAGTTTAGAAACAGCAATGTCTGTTTAGACATTCACGGATGCAAAGGGAAGATTTTGTTAGAGGAAAAAATCACCTTAAGAGTATTATATGCTGTACACTTGAAACTAATATAAAATAATATTGAATGTAAACTATCATTGAAAAACATTAAAAATAAATAAATACAGAGAAACACAGGGATGTAACAGGAACCTGACAGCTATTAAGATATGTTTTCTATGATGTTTTTTAAATGAGTAGACAGGTTAAAAACAAAGAAATTTAGAGATGGAAGGAAGCTAAGAGACTGGGTAATTTAAGTTCTCTGTTTAGCAGTGTCTTAGAAATAGTAGGTACACAGTAAATGGTTTTGGTTTATCTACATGACATATGTCTATTTATCCTATAGTATTATTTAAATTTTTTATTTATTAAAGTAATTCCCATACAGAAATCTGTATGGGAATATCCCATACAGATATTCCCATATCACTAAATCTTTCTGAAAAAAATAAATAAAACTGAAATGCTCCCCTCCCCCCCAAAAAAGTGTTGAGAATTTGTTGCCATGAACTTCTAAAGCTTACAAGAGGTTATTATTACATTGGTATATGAACAATAAAATTGGTATGAATGAAGGACTGAATGAATACATGTAGCACTTTCTTCTGCCCTGAAGGTATAGCGATGAGTAAAAACACACCTCAAGGGGAGATAGACATTAAGTAAGCACTCACCCAGATGAATACAACATGTTGTACTAAATTGGAAATTTTGAGGAGCCCAGAGATGGTGACACCCACAGAAATCCTCTCTCCACTGTGATCTTAACCTCCCACAGGAAAGCCACTCTTATCTAACACTGTTTCCTGTGGGTTTTCCCATCCCACAAATCTCTGATCTGTGAAACAAAGCCCATAAACAGACTTGGAGAGAGTCCTGTTGGACATGTTTGTCAGAGGAAGAACTAGGCAGGGCAGTACCTAAACCAACCATTTCACCTTCAGTTAGATGCCTAAACCTTCTATTGCCTGAACCCATTCCCCATTTGCAAATTACTAAATATTCTCAATGAATTTTCAAAGAAATTCCAGAGCCTGAGACTAAGCTACAGTATTTGTATTTCCCATAGGTCAAGGACTTTCACTGATGCCCACAGCCACTTTTCACCGTATCCAAACTACACCCTGGGTGTCCCATTTACACCCCTGAAACAGGACTCGACTCCACGGTCTGTTGCATTTGGGTGGAGCCATGGGTGCTCAGGGCTAACAACTGCATAAAACACCTGATAACAGTTTGTGGGCGGGGAGCAGCTTCCAGAGAAACATTTCCCTATTTTCACTTAGAAACATCTTGATTTTCCAAAGCTCTGGTAGTTTAGGAAATAGTTTGGTCTATAATCAGTCCAATCAGTCCAGTCAGGAAAACAGAAATCACTGGTCATAGTTTAAACAGAAAGGGATTTAATTCTGGGAAATTGTTACAAAGGTATTGAAAGGGCAAGAAAAGAAGGAATGTTACCCAGAGATGAGAAGCTGCTACCACCACATTTAGGCTAGAGACCCCAGCTGCATTTGCTGCGGGAGATTACTGCAGGAACTGAACCTTCACAGAAGGTGTAACGTGTCACCAGTGCCCAATCTGCCAGGAGACACCCCTGCCACTGGTACGAGATGAGAATGGCTTCTTCTCTTCTCCCACCAGTGACTCCCATTGTCCAAACTTGTCTGGAGGCTGGGTGGTAAAGGATTCTGGGGAATGAAGTTCCAGGCTTCCAGCCCCTACAATTTCAGAGGACAGAAAGGAGAGTGCAGCATCGTGCCAACAGAAAGATAACTGGCATGATAATGTTATCAATTAGGTAGATGTTCGTCATTGTTAATCAATTACATTTGATAGAAAATTACTTTTGAGTGGATTGGGTAAGTGTACAGCACTAATTGCTTTCTTTCCAATCAATTCTTAAGAAATCGTGCTGTTGAAAATGAAGATTGCAGCACAAGACAGGGAGAGGGAATGACGGACAGGCCAGAACAGGTCCAGAAGCAGCCACAGGAATAATTAACTGGATGAAAGGCCAGAAAGGATTTTGAAAAAATACTCCTTTCCAATTAGAAAACATTTTTTCTCTAAAATTGAGTGTGGAGATAGGGGGACAATAATAAAAATCCTTTCCTTTTGTCTGAGTAGCAAGAGCCAATGAATTTCAAAAATAGAAAAAAAAAATCTAGTGTACTAATTATATGTAAATTCTCCTTTATATGGGAAGAAAAATGAGTCACTAAAAATACAAAAGCTACATAAATTAACATCCCTCAATGCCTTTAGATAAATGAGTGAAACAGCATAATAGCTTCATGTCCCAAACTGAGCTTCCTTTCGCATTCCATCCAGGCATATCTGGTAGCGTTTGTAAAAGGCTCAGATTACCGTCAGCTGAAACCTAATGTAGGATTTTTTTTTAACTTCTTTATATCTCTTCCACCTTGCTCTAACTCACAAAATGCTTTGTTCAAGTTTGTTTGGGTTTTGTGGCTTATCTGACTCAAAAATGAGTTAATTCCTATTTTGTTCGTTGGCATTCAATGAGCAACGTTGAGTAGGATGATTACTCTATGGGTAAACATGTAGAAATCATTTCAAAGAGTGTTTTGAAATTTCTACTCTAGAATAAAATACGTTTATCTTTTTTTAATGTTATGAACTTAAAAATATTAGCTTTTAAAATGAGCTTTGCTCCTTGCCAGGGTGTGTGCGTGTGAGTAGACACCTTGAGTCCATGACTAATTGTTGGGGTGTGCCACTCTGAAATGCCGTTCTCAAGACTCCTTTTGGAATGATGAGTTGCTTTAGAATTCCAGAAGTCAGAATGGATTTCTGGAGCTTAATTTTTGAAGCTGCCACTTACTGTCATCATGAAATGCACACTACATAACTAATAAAAATGAATATAAAATAATAAAATAACTTCCTATATATGCATTTAAAATGTTCATATATGATAAAAGGGAGAGCAGTATTGTCAGTTTCTTAAGTTAGCGCACAATTCTTTTCCAGTTCTCCTGGATCTGAAGTAGCCTGCCAATTTCATAGTTAACCCTACTAGGAAAATATGGGGAGGGGAAAGCAGCAAATTAAGTTCTATTGGTTTGTGTAGCTTAACCTTCCCCCTTTTTGCTCTTGGAGGTTATAGGGTGAACATTCAAGATACATTCACTGAGTACTACATGGAGAATCCAAAGGGGTCATTTTTCAGACAATCTGTATTCAGTTTCGTTCAGGCGGCACAAGTTTGACTGCTGTTTTTTAAAAAAATGAAACACTTTCACATCTACTGTGGCAGGCAGAATAATGGGCCCCAAACACGTCCGTTCTCTACACCTCCACAAACCTGTAAAAGTGCTATCTTACATGACAAAAAGGACTTTCCAGATGCAATGAAGATCTTGAAGTGAGGAGATTACCCTACAATATCCAGTGAATGCAATCTAATCCCATAGATCTTTAAAAGCAGACTTTTCCCAGCTGTGATCAGAGAAAGATGTGGCTGTGAAAGGAGGCCAGGAGGGAGTTGTAGGGTTGACGGCTCTGAAGTCAGAGGAAGGTCCCATGAGGCAAGGAATGTGGACGGCATCAAGAAGTTGAAAAGGCAGTGAAACATTCTCCCTTTGAATCTTCAGCAAGGAAGACAGCTGTGACAGCATCTTGATTTCAGGTCATAGTGACCTGTGCCTGATTTCTGACACACAGAACTATAACATAACAAGTTAGCATTATTTTAACACACTGTATTTATGGTAATTTGTTACTGCAACAATAGAAAACTAGTATACCCCTAAAACCACTGCCTCAAAGCCCACTGCTGGCTCTACCATCCTTATGCTTCCCTGGGACTCAGTCCAGTAACAAAAGGGGCCACTCCTAGCATACCAGAGTTCCCTGGGCAGCTGTTCTCAACCGCAGCCAGCTTTAGTTCTGACGAGGCAAAGCCCAAGCTTTACCAGTTGTGAAGTATTTTGAACATTACTTTGGTTACAGGGACCTAAATCGGTAACTTTCAAATTTTTTTGACTCCAACCCACCTACAGTTAAGATATACATTTTTATTTCAATCTAGGGCACACACACATTTCCCCCTTCACCTGCCACTCAGCCACTCCACACATACATACATACAAACATATTCTATAACTACACCAACATTTCATGAAATCGTACTTATCTTCACCACATGTATTGCACTCTGATATTTTCAGTTCTATTCCCTTCTATTTTCTAATGTAAATTTCAACCCACTAAACTTGATTTCATGATTCACTAGTCGGCTGCAACCTTCAACTGAAAAACACTGACTTGGGTCATGACAACTTGATGGTCAGGATGGAGAGTTTCTGGTGGAGAATATATTGTGTTTTATTTCCAAAGGAAGCATAAACATTTGTTTAGAATTTAAATAGTTTCTGTATATAACCTTAATTTGTTATTAAATGTTATTTATTAATATACAAAAATGTATTCATTTTCTCAAAGTAAACTTTAAATCCATGACATTGGGTAAATTAAGCCTAATAGTAAAAGAGAGGGACCAGAAAATGAATGGGCTACATTTTAGAAAAACATTTTAAATGAAACAGCCATTAGGTGCATATATTTCGTGTTCTGCATTTCTATTACTCAGCTTTGTTCATTTCTGCTTTTATTTTTTAATATTTCCCTTTTTCTTGCTTGTCTTTAAGATATTACCCATTTCTTTTTTTAGATTAATTTATTACATTTCTCTTTTTTTCTTATTACAATTTATAGCTGCAGCATCATTTCAAGCACTCACACTTTGTTTCTGTTAATTTTGAGGTCCTGAAGGAATTGAAATATGAGTTTAAAATTGTTTGCTATAATTCAACTGGCTTTTCTAGGTGTTGGATCCAGCAAAGATTGTGCTCTGTGGTATATTAGTTAGCTTTCACTATGTTATGTTATAGAACAAACAACCCCCCAAGCCCCAGGGGCTTACAACGACAAAGGTTTATTATGCACTCAAGGCACATGTTGGCTACAGGTCTGTTTCTGGATCCACATTCCAGGACGTAGACAGAAGGAGCAGCCTCTATGTGAGACACACTGGTTCATGGCTGAACCACAGGAGTCTCCTAAAGCTTCTGCTCTGATGTGGGGCACACATCACTTCTACATACATTCCATAGGCCAAGCAAGTCTTAAGAGTGAACTTGATGGCAATGGGATAGTAAACATAATTCTTTTATAGGCAGGGCGCCAAAGAGTCGGAAGCAATAGTGTAATGTACTCCCATGTTATCCCCCATAATGCTGCAACCACAAAGCTTTATCTTTGTGTCTCTGTCGATTTAAAACTCCATTTTATTGTTGGATTACATGTAGGGCTTACCATTATAGCATTTATGTTTCCATTTTAAATATAACTTTACTCATAATATGATACTGTTTATCCCCCTTAATGTGTTTTGCTATAAGATCAACTGTGCTAATCATGTTTTTATAGGCCACACCAGGCTGTAGCTACTATGGGTTATAACATTAAGAAAACAGTATTTTTCTAGCTTGGCCTACACCCACAGCAATGCAAGATCTTCTCTCAAAATTTACCAGGTAGAGCATGCACTTCTGTGGAGGGTCCCATGGTGCCCAGGAAGATCCTGCTTGGTGCCCATCCAGTCTGGGTTTCTAGTCTGCTGACAGGAGAGCAGTGCTCCCTGCTACCTCCAGACACAGAGCTGCGCTGCTCACACAAGAGGAGACTCCAGGGATTTCACTCTTCCCTAAATTAATAGCCATCTTTCTCTAGAGCTTTGGCTCAAGTTCCTAGTTGCTGGGACACCATTGGGTAGAGAATAATATGATTAATACACTGTACCATTCTCAAAATTACTCTGACAGCTAAACCTTGTATTTTAATAAGCTTATTTCCTTCCCCCTCCTCTCAAGAGTCTTCCCTCCCCTCCTCTCCCCTCCTTCTCACCTTCCCTCCCCTGCCTCTCCCCTCCTGCTCTATGTGAGACTCCTCTGCTGTTCCACTAATAGAGCCTCTAATAACCAATCCCACCCTGAACTCTCTGTGAAACTGAGGTAATTTAAACACCAGGTTTTTATTGTGTTTGCACAGGCATTATGAATTGTAAGCCATTCCCCTTGCCTTATTAAAATTCCTTATTTTAAAACATTTTATCATAATAATCACACATAAAAAAACAGTAATATAATAGGGCTAATCATGAAAACGGTAGTCTACTACCCCACCTTCTCCACCCCTAATTTGATTTCCCAGAAGGAACCACTTTTAATCATTTCTGTTTCAAGGCTTTATGATGGCTACTTTTCTAATTCTGAATAATGCTATTTCTTGATTTACTTGGGAAATCACTATATTAAGTGATAAGGTAAGTTCTCCTCTTCTAACTCTTCACCTTCCTTCTGCTTTCTGTGTTTATAGCCTTACTTTCATATTATAAAGGTTGGCACTTATAATTTCTCTAGTAACTATATTTAAGTTTTACCCGTTTTGTTCATAGGCTGCCTCTAAAAGTTGAAAGCCACTGACAATCATTGATATATTAAAACTATGTAAATATTGTTGATAAGAAAATTAGATACAGGACTTCATTTTCCTCTCCCCAGGGGCTCTACAGATCATGTTAAAAACTGTTCGTATTTAATATCACAGAGTTTTACTTGGCTGGTTCAATTTTATATTTCTATCTCTTTTCACTTATGCAGAAAATCTTGGTTCCAATGACAATAACATAATAATAAAAAATTGTCAGGCCTACGGGAAAAGTAGAATGGTAGAATAAATATGATATGCCCTTTATCTAGATATACAATGGTTAAAATTTGCCACATTTACTTTATTTTTCTCTTTTGTTTTTACTGAGTCATTCATTTGGAAGCACCTTACAGATAACATAACAATTCACCACTTGTATGTTTCTCCTAGAACAAGGACATTTTCTTACAAAGCCATATCCCATTATCAGACCTGTGAAATTTGATATCAATTCTATACCTGACATAACCCATATCCAAATTTTCCCAATTATCACCACAACTGTCCTTTATAGCTTTCTTTAAAAATTTATTTATTTATTTATTTATTTATTTATTTATTTATTTTTAGAAAGGGGGAAAGGAGAGAGAAAGAGAAGGAGAGAAACATCATTGTGTGGTTGCCTCTCATGAACCCCTTACTAGAGACCTGGCCTGCCAACCCAGGCATGTGCTCTGACTGGGAATCAAACGAGTGACCCTTTGGTTCTCAGGCCCATGCTCAATCCACTGAGCTACACCAGCTAGGACTTTATAGCTTTTTTTCTATCCAGAATTTAATCAAGACTCACTCATTGCATTTAATAGAAATATCTCTTTAGTCTCCCTTATTGTCCCTTTTTTTTTGTTTTTTTACTTTTTTATTCTTTATTTTATTGATTATGCTATTACAGTTGTCCCATTTTCCCCCTTCACTCCCCTCCACCCTGCCCATCCCCTCCCACCCACATTCCCCCCTTTAGTTCATGTCTATGTGTCATAAGTTCTTTAGTGTCTACATGTTCCATACTATTCTTACCCTCCCCCTGTCTATTTTCTACCTACTGTCTATGCTACTTATTCTCTATATCTTTTCCCCTCTCTCCTCCTCCTACTTCCCTGTTGCTAACCCTCCATTTGATGACTTTTTTTCACTGTTCATATTTTTAATCTTCTTTTTCTTAGGTAAGTCCCTTTAACATTTCATATAATAAGGGCTTGGTGATGATGAACTCCTTTAACTTGGTCTTGTCTGAGAAGCACTTTATCTGCCCTTCCATTCTAAATGAAAGCTTTGCTGGATAGAGCAATCTGGGATGTAGGTCCTTGCCTTTCATGACTTGGAATACTTCTTGCCAGCCCCTTCTAGCCTGTAAGGTCTCTTTTGAGAAATCAGCTGACAGTCTGATGGGAACTCCTTTGTATGTTACTGTCTCCTTGTCTCTTGCTGCTTCTAGGATTCTCTCCTTCATTTTTACCTTGGCTAATGTAATTATGATGTGCCTTGGCGTGTTCCTCCTTGGGTCCAACCTCTTTGGGACTCTGAGCTTCCTGGACTTCCTGAAGGTCTATTTCCCTTGCCAGAATGGGGAAGTTTTCCTTTAATATCTGTTTAAATAAGTTCTCAATTTGTTGCTCTTCCTCTTCCCCTTCTGGTACCCCTATAATTTGGATGTTGGAACGTTTAAAGGTGTCCTGGAGGTCCCTAAGCCTCTCCTCAGTTTTTTGAATTCTTGTTTCTTCATTCTTTTCTGTTTGGTTGTTCCTTTCTTCCTTCTGATCCACTCCATTGATTTGAGTCCTAATTTTCTTCCCCTCACTATTGTTTCCCTGTGCGTTTTCCTTCATTTCTCTTATTGTAGCCTGCATTTGTTCATCTAATTTATGTCCAAAGTCAACCAATTCTGTGAGCTTCCTGATCACCAGTGCTTTGAGCTGTGCGTCTGATAGTTCGGCTACCTCTTGGTCACTTAAAAAAAATGGTTCTGGGGCTTTCAAATCTGTTTGAGCCATCTTTTTTATTTTCCTTTGGTTTGGTTGCGGCTGTTTCGTAAGGGCGGCAGAGCCTTAGGTGTTCACCAGGGCGGGGAACCCCAGTCGCTGGGTTGTGACGTTGCATGTGGGGGTGGGGTCTGAGAGGGAACAATGGTGCCTGCTCCGCTCTCTCTAGGACTTCCGTCCCCTCCACGGCCTCCCACAAGCAAATTGGGCCCTTCCGGTGCTGGCTCCTGGGAGGGTGGGCTTAAGTCTCCTGTGAGGCTGAGAGAATCTCCCGGCCTCAGCTCCCAGACGGGGCTCTTAAGCTTTGAAACCCAGCGGTGCTGCCCTTTTTCGCTTAGTTTGCATGCGAATGTGTGGCTGCGGACAGCTAGCTGCCTTGCGCCCCTCACTGGGTCTGCTAGTCACCTCCGGAGCCCAGGGTCCGCCACCGGTCCGTCTGCTGCCGTCTGCTGCTGTCTGCGCCCTGCGCACCTGCCAGCCAGCGTTTTTTCCCGCTGGGACCCCTCGACCCCTGTCCGCAGGCCTCCAACTCCACCGCTCCTTACCGGTCTGGATGTACTGGAGTCCAACTTCTGTTCAGTTAATTTCTCTCTGTTCTGGTTGTATTTTTGTTACTCAATTTTTGTTGTCCTTAGTTTTGGTTGTGCGAGGAGGCACAATGCGACTGCCTATGCCTCCATCTTGGCCAGAACTGTCCCTTTTATTTTATTGTACTTTATTTTTTTTGTCTTTCATGACACTGACATTTTTTTAAGAGTCCAGCAGTCCATAACAGGTTTCAAAGAGAGGTAGTCAAGAGGCTCATCCAGCCTTAGGGCTCAGGATCTGAAACTTAATTTAGGTTAAGATGTTATCTTTAGCCTGCCAGGGGCTTAAATCCTGGGACCTTTAGTCAAAACCTGGCTTTTGTCTTGCGCTGCTTCAGGGGTCAACAATCGCCAAGGTGATGAACTAAAGTCAGGTCAGTGAAGTGTTCTGAGAGAAAGAAGAAAAAAGAGTGTTTGTGTTAAAACTATAGTTTAAATCAAACCAGAGTTATGAAGATCCTCAGTTTCAGTTTCAGTATCCACAGATGCCCTTGGTTGAATCAGTTACACTAAGGTCTTAAAAATAGTGATTTTCTTTCTTTTTTTTTAAAGATTTTATTTATTTATTTTTAGAGACAGGGAAAGGGAAGGTGAAAGAGAGGGAGAAAAACATCAATGTGAGAGAGAAACAGTAATCACTGTCTCTTGTATGCACCCCAAACTGGGAAGAACCCACAACCCAACGCCCTGAGTAGGAACTGAACCAGTGACCTTTTGCTTTGTGGGATGAGCCACACTGGTCAGGGCATTGGTTATTTTCTAAATCATTTTTTTTCAAAATGGCTGCTAATATACCAACCTTTAGAATTGTGTCATAATTTACTTATTAAGTTCCCTGTTGATGGACAGTTTTTTTAATCTTTTGCTGTTACAAATAATAGTGCAAAGAAAACCCTGGTGTCTTTTATGCAAACTGCAACTATAATTGTTAGAATTATAGGAAGAAAAATTACTAGTTAAAAGACATTTAACATTTGGCAGATATGTTGCCAGTGGAAGTGGGGTTCTTTCACCGGATCCCAAGAAAAGCATTTCATGGACCCATGCACGGGAGATTGTGGTATAGTAAGGTTTGTTCAGGTAGAAATGGAAGGCAACCCCTGTGTCCTAACTTCATTCATCCCACCGTGGAAAAAACCCAATTGTGTCTTCAGTAAGGCCAAAACAAAGGCCAGTGTCCAGAGTTTCTGTTCTGTATTAAAGCTTAGTACTTGGGAGCCCTCAGGAGACAGCTAAGTGGTCCCGGTCCCCACCCAGGTAGTTTAGCACTCGCAGCTTGGCTGTACTGCTGTATCCGAGCTCCTTCCTGGAGCCTGTGTTTGGAGTCCACGTGGCTGCCAGCCACATAGCTGCTAGACCTGCATGGTTACTATGGAGAGAACACACAAACAAATGGAACTAGTGTGTGTTTCTGGGTGAAAGAGATTGAGAAAGAAATAGAGAGTTTCTTTGCTTAACTGGGTTATACTATTTTGGGTTTGGGGTGAACCATGTACTTTTTCAAAATAACCAATCAACTTTCTAAAGTTTCTTGGCCCACCCCCTAGCCAATTGATCCCCTTACCAGGTTAGACTGACAGGTGTCTCTGGTCAAAGAGCCTCCCCCTGTAGCATTTGACTTGTATTGCACACGTGCTTACCACCCCTTCCTCCCCGCAACAATCCAGTACTAATAGGCAGGCAGTAGTCTTGGGGATATTTCCTGTCTACTCCAGCTTTTCCAGGTGTGTCCTTTCAGAGTTGTGGTCTCTACTGATTGGTAAGCACCAGGGCAGGGGCTCATCAGCCATTGTAGTTGGTCCTAACATCTCCTGCCTGGTTTTGCTGCTTTTCCAGGCCTGGAGCTGAAATATAACTGAGGCTTTGATGTTATCTCTAGGGAGGAAAGGTCGGGGGGGGGGGGGTCTGAACTGCTTGACCAGTGATACGAAAGGTCAGGAGGTGTCTAACAGCATGACCAGTGGTATGCCAAGGGAGGAAAGGCCACCCTGGGGGTAAGGTCCTGTGCCTCTTTGCGTATTGCTAAGCACCTGGGGCTTTCTGCCCTAGTAACCTTCTGTATCTGGCTGTATATTGCTCACCATTTTGTTCAGAGATCATCTGTCTTAATGACTGCATTCCACTTGCCAAGGAATTTTCCTAATTTCTTACTATTCTGCCTCAATACATTTGGTTATGACCTCCTTAAAACATTTTATTCTAATCTCTGCTCAAAGAGGACTTTTCTTCCCTGGATGATGTGGTTCAGTTGGTTGGGTATCTTCCCGCAAACCAAAATGATGTTGGTTCAATTCCAGCCAGGGCACATGCCTAGGTTGCAGGTTTGATCCCCAGTTGGGGCATGTACAAGAGGCAACTGACTGATATTTCTCTCTTGCATTGATGTTTCTCTCTCTCTCTCTCTCCCCCCGCCTCTCTCTCTCCCCGTCTCCCTCTCTCTCAAGTGAGAATAAAATGAACCTTTGAGGGAAAAAAAGGGCTTTTTCTGACCACTTTGTGTTAAATAGCCAAGCAACTGTTCCCTTCTACTTTGTACCATCTGCCCCCATACTCTGAAGTATTGATTTCCACTTGATATATTTTACAATTATTTGTTAATTGACTTTATCCTTTATTTCAATCCTGACCTGAACAAGGCAACTATATAATGACATCTTTGAGACCATTAGAGGCAATTGAATATAGACTGGCTATTAAAAAAATATTAAGGAATTATGTTAATTTTGTTAGCCATGGTGTTTATGTGAAAAAAACTCCTTGTCGGTTAGAGATAACACAACAAAGTATATACGAGTGAATTGACATAATGTCCAAAATTTTTTTTTAAATACTTAGGAATAAGTCCAAGATTTTTTGGCTTGAGCAACTGGGAAAGTAAGGCTGTTATTTGCTGAGATTTTTTGAAGACTCCAGGAGGAAGTAGTTTTGTAAGGGATGGAAGTGGGAGAAAATTATGAGCTGGGTTCGACATATTAAATTTGAGATGTGTGTAGATACCTAAGTAGAGATGTTGAGTGAGAATGGAATTCAGGGAAGGGAACTGGGCTAGAGATAAACATCTGGGAGTCATCAAAGTGTGTATGATCTTTAAAGCCATTAGTCTGGATGGGAACATGTAGGAAATTAGATATTTGAAAAGAGAAAAAAAAGAGGTCTGAGGAGTAAGCCCTAAGTAATCCAGAATTCAGAGGCCGTAGATGAAAAGCCATCTTTAGAGGACTAGGTAGGAGTGGCCAGTGAGGTGGGAGGTGGCAGCCTGAGAGCCAAGTGAAGAAAGTGCCCCCCACCCAGGGTTCCAGAAGTGAAGGCATAAAGAAAATGTTTAGCAAGTGAACACCATCCAATAATTTATTTCCTTGCCTCAAAATATACAACAACTGAAAATATTCAATGGATATAAAATGCCAGAATATTTACAGTAAATTCATATTCCTTTATTTTTTTTATATTAGAGAGGAAGGGGAAGAGAGAGAGAGACATCAATACAAGAGAGAAACATGGGTCCATTGTGTTCGATATGCACCCTGACGGGGAACAAACCCAAAACCCAGGTATGTGCCCTAACCAGGAATCAAACCCACAGACTTTTGGTGTACAGGACAATGCTCCAACCAACTGAACCATCCGGCCAGGGCATCCTTTTGACTTTTTAAATAGAACAGCTATTATTATGCAAATTATGGGTTGAATAATAGCTAAATAACACTATCATCTCAGGATTTAATTCTGTTTTACGTGATTTTAGTGAATACTATTGTGTTCCATCAAAGGTCAACATTCCCATCCTCTAGCTACAGAGCATATTAACTGCTGTTAGCTCACAGCTGCATTCCTTGCTGGGAACCCCCCTAGGGTGCAAAGAACTACTTCTCCTAAATGATAAGAGGCAGCTCATATCAAATGTCTGGTTGAGGCAGGAATACAAAGCTTGGCTGCCTTGCCTCAATTTGGGACAATTCTGAAGGGTCATCCCTGCTCCAGAACTTCCCATTGGATTACTAAGGCTGCAGCTGAAGCCTCACTGGGGTCAGCTTCTCCCCTGTTCATCCTACCTTCCTCACTTCCTCAGAGGTATCTCTCAAACAGACTTCTGCATGCAACTTTCCACCTCAGAATTTGTATGTAGAGAACCCTACCCAAAATAATGTTCAGTGAGGTGGCACTATACTCCAAATGTAATTGCACCATTTATAATATAATTATAAAATTTATTGTTCATTGAAAAAGCCAGGTCAATTTTTCTATAGACTTCTCCTATTTCTGGAGTTGGCTGATTGTACTTTCTGTAAATTGGTAGTAATAAATTCACTTCCAACCATTAAAAACTAATATTCTGAAACCCTTTTTTACTTTTCTTTTTCTATTCTGTAAAATTTAAATATTGATTATCTAAGAGGAGGAAAAAATAAAAGTCTCCTAGGATTAGGAGAGATCATTTATGACTGTACCACCCCCCATACCCCCCACCTGATACCCACACACAGACCTGATTGGTAAATGCAACTGAAAGACTTTCTAGATGCGTATTTGAGACTCGAAGGAAAGACCTGAGAATGTGTTTACCTGGGTTTACAGCCCTAATCACAAAGTACCTTCTTCCCAAAGCAGAGTATGATTATCTCATTCTCTCTAGGAAGGAAACCAAAGACAGCAAGACTATCTCTGAATCATTTGCATGTAGAATTTGACATTGCTACTAATTTTAAAAGCCATCCTGGCTTTCTTCTGTCAAATGGTTTGATTGTGGATCACAATTTTTCACCGACAGCTGGTGTATTCTAAGTCAATTAATCAACATGCATTTATCAAGCACCTGCTGTGTGATCAACGTCATTCTTGGAGCATTCATGCTGATTAAATTCTCTATAAAACAATTAGGAAGCTGTATTTTATTTCTGCTCTGCCCCCATCCCCCAATTCATATAAATGCATTCCAAAATCAAATAGATGCTCTTTTCATATCAATTCACTCTTTTGAATTATCTACACCCTGCTCCATTCTGTTGAAGGTTGATAACACCCTTGACAATTTATGCATAAATATATGGTATATACTTCTGCATAATTATGTTCTCTTATGTATCTCCTTTTAAAGAAATTTGTTAAGTTTTCTGTTAATTTTACTTTTTATTAAGATCATTACAAGTAACAGAAACCAGCTTGAACTGACTCAAGGGAAAGTAAAAATTTACTGGAAATATATTAGCTTCTCTCATGTAATTCAAAGAAAAACTGAACCATCAACCAGGTCTCTGGAAGGACAGAAGACAAGGGAGGAAGCTCTGGGGACCCTGACAACAGCTGCTCATGACCTTCTCTTTGGAATTCTGCCATTAACATGACTCAGAGCCAAACTTCTCCATTCCCTGTGTGTCTCAGTTCAAAATTCAAATTCCTGGGAGAAAGAATCTGATTGGGTGATCTGTAGTCAGAAGGCTACTGGTCTCCAATCAATTAGGGCTAGGAGGCAGAGTGTCCGTGCTCTAAATACAAACTGTCCATACACCGGCCACATGTGGCTATGCAAAGTTTGAAATGTAGCTAGTATGAGTGAAGACCTGAATTTTAATTTTATTTAATTGTTACTAATTTAATTTTAAAGCTGAAGCAATGTAAAATATTTTTCCACTATATATAACTTAATTATTTTGGTACAACTACATTTCAAAATTAAAGAATTAGCTAAAGAATTGTTAGAATTTACCATGTGCTGTGAGATGTGCTGCCAGTGTAAAATATTCATCATATTTCTAAGACAGTAGTAAAAAATATAAATGTACAATATTTTATTAATAATTGCATTTACATTATATTGATTTCATATTCAAATGATAATGTTTTAGATATCTTCAGTTAAACCAAATATTAAAAGTTTACCTATTTTTTTTTACTTTTAAAAATATAGCTACTAGAGTATATATGTGATGCACATTACATTCCAATGGGACAGCACTCCTCTGTATAGGATCCACTTGTGAGGACCAGGGGCAGTTTCAAGATACTGCATAAAAGTTCTGAGCAAAACAGACCCCGAAAGTAGTCAATTGCAATAAAAAGTTACTCAGGTTCCTGGGGCAACCTAATGCACTACAATGACATACAATGTATGTATTACATGTATTTGTATGTATTACAAATACATGTATGTATTACAATGACTACAATCTCTTCAGCAATATTTGACTACTTCATTGCAACATTTTTTATATCACTAAGGAATATTGAAAACTATTATCTCTGACTTTAATGTTTAATGCTATGAATTTTCACCTAACCAACATTTATTAAGAAATCCCCTATCCTCATGGAGCTGAAAATCTGGTAGAGAGGAGGGAGACAGCAATACCCAAATAATTAATAGATGCTCTGGAAAAAAAAGGTAAGGGGATAGATAATGACAGGGGATGCTCTTTAACTGGATGATTGAGGAAGATTCTTTGAATTGGTGGCATTAGAGATTGGAATGAAGGGGAAAGGGTGAGAGTCTTATGACTCATAGGAAAACCTGTCCTCCAGCAAATGGAATTAGTTCAGCACGTTTCAGGATCCACAGGGAAGCTTCTGAGGCTAAGGAACAGAGAGAAAGCAGAACAAGG
Source organism: Tonatia bakeri (assembly GCA_004024845.1). Lineage (NCBI taxonomy): Eukaryota > Metazoa > Chordata > Mammalia > Chiroptera > Phyllostomidae > Tonatia > Tonatia bakeri. The sequence continues at coordinate 156,857 of PVIA01000828.1, forward strand.
TAGAAAGTAAAATCTGAACAGGTAGTCTGGAGTCAGATTATTTAAGGCCCTTAAGACAAGGTAAATGTGAGTGGAAGTCTTTGCAGTGTTGAATACAAAACTTTAAAAAAATAATTTACTCAACTGCCTAACACACAAAGAAACAGACACCCATAAAACCTAAAAACAGCCATAAAAGAGACATGAATGCAGAGCCACATAAATTCCTAAAACTTGCTAAGCATATGCACAAATAATGTATATACAAGAAGTATACTGTATATACAGGGTCTGGCACAAAAATGCCCCTTTTTATTACAAAATCTTTTATTATAAAATCACAAGTATGTGATTCTGTAACACAACAATATCACACTCAAGCATACCATGTGACGTTTTAGGTGAAATGTTCAAATTAAAACTATAAATCATCACATCCATATTATTAACCTATGAACCACACTCAAGCAGGCATTACTTCTGCCAGACTCTGTATAATAATGGCCATTATACATAATAACTACCATTTTAAAAATAATTGAAAATGTTTTCAATTGCAGTTCACATACATTATTATATTAGTTGCAGGTGTATACCCCAGTGATTAGACATTACATAACTTACTAAGAGATCATCCTAATAAATCTCATACTCATCTGATGCCATACATAGTTATTAAAATGTTATTGACTATATTACCTATGCTGTACTTTACATTCCCATGACTATCTGTAACAGCCAATTTGTACTCCTTAATCTCTTCAGCTGTTCCCCCATTCTCCCAGACTCCCTCCCTTCTGGCAACCATCAAAATGTTCTCTGTGTCTATGAGTCTATTTCTGTTCAGCTTGTTCGTTTATTTTGTTTTTTAGATTCAATTGTTGTTATATATATATATTTATTTATGTATTTATTTATTGCCATTTTATTGTTCATTTTTTAATCTTTTTTTCTTCTTCTTAAAGATGATTCTTTAATATATCATATGATACTGGTTCGGTGGAGATGAACTCCTTTAGTGTTTTCTTGTCTGGGAAGCTTATTATCTGTCCTTCTATTCTAAATGGTAGTTTTGCTGGGTAGAGTAATCTTGGTTGTAGGTCTTTGCTTTTCATGACTTTGAATGTTTTTTGTTTTTGGTTTTGGGGTTTTTTTTTGCCACTCCCCTCTAGCCTACAAAGTTTCTGTTGAGAAATCAGCTAACAGTCTTATGGGAGCTCCATTGCAGGTAACTAACTACTTTTATCTTGCTGCTTTTAAGATTCTCTCTTTGTCTTTAACATTTTGCATTTTAATTATGGTGTGTCTTGCTGTGGGCCTCTTTGGGTTCATCTTGTTTGGAACTCTCTGCACTCCCTGGACTTGTATGTCTATTTCCTTCACCAGGTTAGAGAAGTTTTCTGTCATCATTCTTTCAAATAAACTTCTCATTTCTTGCTCTCTCTCTTCTCCTTTCAGCAACCCCATGATGGGAATGTTGGCACACTTCAAGTTGTCCCAAAGTTTCCTTACACTAGCCTCATTTTTTAAAATTATTTTTCTCTGTAAATTATTCATTTCAGTTAGTGTATTCTTTATTTCTGGCTGGTCCTTTTTTATGCTGTTGATGTTCTCACTAAGCTCATCGAGTTTCCATATAACTAGTGTTTTGAACTCTGCATCTAGTAGGTTACTTGTCTCAATTCTGTTTAGCTCTTTTTCTGGAATTTTGTTCTGTTCTTTCATTTGGGACGTGTTTTTTGTCTCTTCATTTTGGCAGCCTCCCTGTGTTTGTTTCCATGTTTTAGGTAGAGCTGCCATGTCCCCCAGGCTTGGTAGAGTGGTCTAATGTAGTAGGTATCCTGTCGGGTCCAATGACACAGCCTCCGCATTTACCCACGCTGGGCATTCAAGGTGTACCCCAATGTGGGCTTTGTACACCTTCCTTTTGTAGTTGAACCTTGATTGCTTTTGGCATGTCAATGGGAGGGATTTATCCCCAGGCTGATTGGCAGCAAGGACTGGATGTGATCACTGTGGAGGATCAGTTGTGCAGGGGCCCACTTCACAGAGCAGGACTTAACTTCAATGGGGCTCTGGTGCCCATTGAGACTGCCCTGTGCATGTGTCACTTGTCAAGGTGGTTGGGTGGTTATGCTTCAGTGTGGTCTGAAGCTGTCCACTGGGTGTGCCAGTTCTGGGGCCTCTTTGGAGGGTAAAGCCAAAGTCAGCCTTTGCCTATGTTCTGCCTGTGGCTACCCACATGAGCTACAAATCAACCTGCAGATGGCTGCTACTTGCACTGGTTTTGAAGGTGTCCAGGTGAGGCCAAGTTGCAAACTCAGGCTGGTTGCTGCTAGTGCTGGGTCTGGAGCCACTTAGCAAGAGGTATGGGACATGCTAAGGCCATATCCTGCTTGTTTGAGAGATTTTAGGGAAATCTGAAGGATGATCTGCAACAGGGTATTCATATGGAAAAGCCACTGAAGACATCTTGGGTGGGTCTAAAAGTTGGGGGCCTCAGGAAATCACCAAGGCAGACAAACAGTGTAAACCAGGTTGATATAGTCTCAAATATGGCTCCTGCCTGTGGGTCTGTTAGGGGAGGGCTCATCCAAGCACTTCTATCTGTGAGAAAGGTGCCCACTCCCCAACCCCTATGCTCACCCTGATGACAGAAAATACAGTTTCTTCCCTAATGCCTCTGGTGCCTTTTAAGCTGTTGCCTCCACACTGGAGCTCACAGAGAGTGAGTCCAAGTAAGTCTGTGTGTGGGCCCTTTAAGAAGAACTGCCTGGGACTCCAGAAGCCCTTTTTGTTTCTCAGCTTCAATCTCCACTGATTTTTACAACCAGAAGTTATGGGAACTTCTCTTCCTGGTGCTGGAATACTGGCCTGGAGGGCCTGGTGTTGGGCTGGGACCCCTTGCTACTCAGGGTGGACCTTTGCAGACAAGAAATTCTTCCCAATTTTTATCTGCCACACGTGGGTGTGGGACCAGACCATTCTGGGTGTCTGCCCCTCTTACCAGTCTTGATGTAGCTTCTTTAATTCCCCACTTGTAGGATTTCTTTTTTTTTTTTTATTTAAATGAATGTTCAAGTACAGTTTTCACCCCCTTACTCCCATTCAAGTCCTCCCATCCCCCACTTGTAGGATTTCTATTCAACCAGATTTTAGGTCATTCTGAAGGATGGTTTTTCTGCAGTTTATTTGTAATTTTGATGTAGTTGTGTCATAAATTATATTTCCACCACCTTTATAGTATGTCACTGGAATAAAATCCTAACTCTACTAATTACGTTAGGAAGAATGAAATTGTTTTCCACTAAAAGTTAGAATGCTTTGGATTTTCTTGTAACACTCTCAACTCTTACTGTCATGAAAACTACAACCTGTAGAGAATGTATGAAATTGTATATAGCTAAAATGTGCCAAATAATAGTCTTCTCCCAGAGGAGCTCATAATCACAAAACATGGCATCTTGACAACTTGTGTTTTGGCTATGAATAGTTTATCTTAAATATTAAAATGACACATTCATAATAATTGTCATAGCTTAACTAGAAATGCATTAAAAAGTGATTTGTTTTAAAATTTAGCAGATTAAATGCAATGTGGTATCCTGGACTGGATCCTGGAATAGAAAAAGAACATTAGTGTAAAACTAGTGAAGTCCATATAAATTCTAGAGTTTAGTTAATAGTAATATGCCAAATATGATTTTCTACTTTTGACAAATGCTTCAGAGCTAGGTAAGATGTTAACATTAGTGGGCATTGGATGAAGGATATGCAGGAATTTTCTATACTATCTTTGCAAAGATAGTTTAAATCTAAAATACTCTGAAATTAACATTTATTTTTTTAAAGCTCAATATAATTTAGCTGAATGTTGAAGTTATATTTTTTCATCTATTTCCATGATAAGGTAGCCAGGCTTACAATTCCAGGGATCTTCATTGGCTTTGGAACTGTGGGGAAACAAGACAGAACAATGATACAAATTTGAAAAGACTAGAAACCAAGAAAGCCAGGTGAGGAGGTTCAAATCTAGCAGAAAACTCTATAAGACTGGAGTAGAAATCCCCTAGGTTGTGAATTTGGTATGTAATAAGTGCTAATATAAAGGTAGTAATGTGATTTTAGAAATAGATAATGTATGAAAACATTATGTCTTCTATGTTTAGAAAACATATATGTAAATGATAATAATGAATGTAGCACCTTCTAAAATTACTGCTGAAATTTAGATTCTACCTGTCAGGCAAGGGTAAAACTGCAGATTGACTAAAGCCAAGAAAGCTGCTGGATATTTACAGGACCAGCTTTTGCATTTCTGATGGTGTGAAGAAGAGGTGACAAGTCTTGTTTTCCTTGTTCTCTGGTTCTGTTCTTTCTCATTCTGTTAGAGATCACCTTGCAATTTTTAAACATGAGGGTGTGACCCTAAGAATCTTTTCTACTCATACATTTTCAGTTTTAAACTCAATGATTTTATATCAAGTACTAAATTCTTTTTTAAAAAAGTTTATTTATTTGAGACCTGGCAAGTATGGCTCAGTGGATTGAGCTCTGGCCTGCAAACCAAAGGGTTACCAGTTCAATTCCTGGTCAGGGCATGTGTCTGGGTGGTGGGGCAGGTCCCCAGTTGAGGGTGTGCAAAAGGCAACCAGTCAATGTATCTCTCACCCATCGATGTGTCTCTCCCTCTCTTTCTCCATCCCTTCCCATCTCTCTAAAAATAAATAAAATATTTTTAAATGTATTTATTTGAGAGAAAGAAAGAGAGAGAAACACCAATTTTTGTTGTTGTACTTCTTTATACATTCATTGGTTGATTCTTGTATGTGCCCTAACCAGGGGTAGAATCTAAAACCTTGGTAGATCAGGATAACACACTAACCAACTGAGCTACCCGGCCAGAGCCCCAGTACTAAATTCTTTTAAAATAAAGATAGTAGTTTGTAGTCTACCCTGGCATGGATTCCCACCACTCCCCCATTTCTCCAGTAAATCCCATCTACTTGGGGATGGGCACAAGACCCAGGCTAATCAAATACAGTACCCCATTTCTTTGGACATACTGACAAACTGGGGCGATATGAACATGGAGTTGCTAGAAAAAAACCTCACTAAGCTAGGAGGAAAGAATAAGCTGAAAGCAGAAAGGCAACAGCATACTGGAAGTCCCCTTCTGCTTCTAGCCAGCAATCCTGGACCATTAAGGGTCAAATAATAATTCCTCTTGCTGATTTGAAAAAGCCAAACTCTATGCTCCAATCTAAAATGAATATAAAAAAGAGAGGCAGGAAGCACAGCAAAGATTTGATAAAAATTAGGGAACCCTGTTTCCCTTGCACCTTTGTCTTAAACAACTGTGCTATTCCCTGCCAAATGTAATTGGAAATCATGCCTGTGGCAGTACACTGCTCACAGGAGCACAGCCTAGGGACAGGTTAACCATTAGGGGAGACTGTAAATTGAGAGCCTATAGATGAAGCAAAGCTGAGATGTGTTGCTAAGAGACAGAAACTGGGAGGGTGAGGTAAAATTTCTGGTATTGGGGCCGGGTTTATGGGATCCTGAGGTATAAATTTGGCGAAGAGCCAGCTGATGTCTGAAGGGAGTCATATTGCCAGAAAAACCTAATGTGAAAACAAGCCTGCGAGTGCTCAAAGCCTAAGGCAGCACAGAGGCTCCATAATCAGTCCAATAAGAGCACGGTGGCATCATTTGGAAATATGATGGGTGAGGGAGACTTGCTTCTCAAATGTGCAGACCCAGGGGCAGCAAGATTGAGTCACTAAAAAAACTCTAAGTTGCAGTAGAGGCAACTTAGATGATAATTTGCATTACAGGACCAGAAGGAGCCCTGTTTTCACTTGACCAAGAAGAAAAAGTATATGGCCCCGAGTTCATAGACTTTAAGACAAAGTAGTCACTGGACAAGACTCTGGGTTGTCTTTATGGGAGATAAACTGTGCATGGAGGTGTCATATTAAATTCAGAATGGGAAATTTTTGGAATTGCGTATTCTGAAAGGTCAGAGCATGCATAACAGTGAACTGTGATAGTATACTGTACTGCCCATTATCTTTCTTAATTTGCCTCACTGTTATTACTATTTCTCTCTTCTAGTACCAGATCCTGTCTCCTGGAACAGGTAGGGGCACATATCACAAGCCCACACAGTCTAGGGTTTGGCATGTGGCCCAAGCAGGCCCTACAATAGTCCTTCTCTGAAAGTGATACACAGACATTGGGGGAAAGAGGTCTCTTTCCACTGGGATTCCTAAAGCAGATGATGTAAGCCTAGAGGCGTGAGCAACCTACTTCTCTGGCAGCCTGAAGACGGAAGAAAATGAGGTCACTACACAGAGGAGGCTGAGCTGAGATATCGGGGGAGGGTGAAAAGGAGAGACCTGATGATATAATTTCTACCTGGGCCTGAAGCCAAACCCTTCTATGAACTTCTCTCTCCTTCTTTCCCCCTCTCTCTTTAGCTACTCTCCCTTTTTGGATTAAGTTGAGTTGTATTTTTGTTCATTTCAACTGAAAGAGTCTGTATGTATTTTTATTTTTCTAAATATAAAAGTAATACCTACTCACTGTCAAGGAAATTTAGAAATACACATAAGTAGAAAGAAAAAACTAAATATTCTATATTCTGTTATGCTTCAATTATAGATTAGCATTTTAGAAGTTTTTCAGTATTTTAAATGCTTATTTTACATAGTCATGATCATAATAAATATTCAAGTTTAACATACTTTCTATTTAACATTATAACATTTTCCCATGCTCTTAAACCACCTTATAAGTATAATTTTAATAAATTTTCCCTATTATTAGATAATTTGAAATATTATAACAATTTTAGGTTATAGCCCTAGTATTTATTTTCAGAAATATAATTACTGAGCCTAAATATTGGAACATTTTAAAGTCTCATGATATATTTTAGATATGATTCCTTTAGATATGATTTAGATGAATACAAGTATACATATATGACAAATTTGTCTTTCATGGGCAATTGGGATTAAGTGATTCAAATATGTGGAGTTAAATAAGAGGAAAACAAGTAAGGTATCATCAGGCTTTCAATAGTTCTTTTTAGGGCAAAAGCTATCTTAACTCAATTCAAAATTTAAGCCACATACAATTACAGAAACTAAAAGAAATAAAAGCACTGATATTCAACTATGGCACCTGGTATACATTCCTCCCTAATTGATAAAATCTAAAAATATAATTTTATCATTTTCCACTATAAAAATAATATATAAAGCAACATAATATACCATTGACAGATATTTTTAAACAATAATGTCCATTGTCATTGAAGTTACAGGTACAATACTAGGAAAATGCAAATTAATATAACTCCTTGGGGATAAATTGGCAACTATTTTATTTTTGTATAAATGAATAAATAACCAGGCATTTAAATTACTTCATAATATTCCATTAAGTACATGTATTTACTTAACCATTACTCTATTTTTAGACATTTAAATTGTTTCCAGTGTTTGCTATTAAATATATCCATTTATATGAGTCTTAATATATTATGGATTATTTTCTTTGGATTAATTCCCAGAAGTGAGATTACTGAATCAAGATTACAAAATCAAACATTTTCTGACTCTTGATGGAGTTTGCCAAATTACTTTTCAAAGAGAGTGCACCAGTGTACCACGTCAACAGCAATAAATGAGAGTATACATTTTACCCCACTTTCTCTAGTCTATTAAATGATTTTAATGTTTGCCAATTTAAGAGGTAGAAATTGATCTGGTTTTAATTTATACTTTAAAATCACTAACCAAGATGAATATTTGTGTGAAATTTTATTAATCTTCCCAAACATAATCTTTTAACCAGTAAGAAGGTGCCCACTTTTCAGGGTGGCTTCTGTCATATTAGGAATAAAAACACCAGGCTCTTCTGTCATTTCACCTAAAGTGCAGATGGGGGCTGGCTAATCAGGCCTGCAGACTACTGGTCCTCAAATGCCTACTCAAAAAAATGTTTGAACCACTTCAGAAATAATAGCTGGGGCATCTATTAAAAATGCAGATTCCTGGATTCCAGTCTCAGAGTATCTAACTCTGCAGGCCTGCAGTAATTCATATATGTATGTTTTTTTATCCTCACTCAAGGATATGGTTATTGATTTTAGAGAGAGGAAGGGAGAGAGAGACATTGATCAGTTGCCTCCATACATGCCCCAACTGGGGTTCGAACCCACAACTTTTTGGTATATGGGAAGATGCTCTAACCAATTGTGCAATCCAGCTAGGGCAGTAGATCATATTTTTAACAGTTCTATAGGTGAGGCTGATATGTTGCCAGATTTGGACACCAGTGCTCTAGAACAGGAGTTTCTAAAGTGTGGTCCCAAGATCGACAACATCAGCATCACTTGGGAACTTGTAAAAAATGTAAATGCTTGGGACCCCACCCAGACCTACTGAATCAGAAACTCTAAGGGTAGGGCCCAGCAATCTATAGTGTAACGAGCTCCCAGTTCACTCAGAGACAGAGCCATTGCTCTATTATTGTGAGATGAAGAGGTGAGAACCATTCAAGATGTACCACGTCCTGCTTGGAAGGTCAAAGGAGATGATGTCTGCAGGACAAGTAGACTCCTACTGGGGACAAGAGACAGAGGGGACTGTCAGGCCAGTATAGCAACAAGTGAAAAGACACAGAGGCAGGAGGGAGCAGGGTGCATGACAGCACAAGGTGGTTTGCCTGGCTGGAGTGTGAGGTACAGCAGGGGTGACAGGAGATGAGTTGACAAAGTTCCCAACGTTAACTCAAAGGAGTAAACATTTGTCATTATTTGACCACTCATTCACCATCTCTCTTCCTAATTGTACTCCAGTGTCCATTACCTCTTCCCCACTGTGTCTCATTGACAAGATGGTGAATCCAGGTGTTCTTTTGGTAAGAAACCAAAGGAATTCTTGGCAGGTAACCCTGGACTTTCCTCTCACCTCCCTGGTGTAGTCCAGGGGAGAACACATGACCTAAACTAAAACAACTATACTCTCTGTCTTGGGACTTCTTTTTAATGATTTAATTACCTTTTTATTGTGGAGAATTCTAACATCCACAAAAATAGAAGGAATACTATGATGAATAACCTTCACAAATCTAAACTCATTCTCAACAATGATCAATTCATGGCCAATCTACCTTGCGTATACACTTCTTTGTTTCCTCCAGTCTGCGGGTCTTTTTGAAGCAAATGTGAGAGCTGCAATATCAAGGAATATTTCCCCAGTATTATTAATATAAGCCATTAGACTAACTTAAGTTAGTTTGATGAAAATATTGCTTTGTACTACAAGTGACACTTTCTCAAGTCCTTTCAGTGCCTCGTACGGAAACTGACAATGCCTGGAAAAAGCATTTTCCTCATTGCAGGAAAGAAGAAAGGGCCAGGTTTGGGCACCTTCTGTGTTTCTCTGACTCTTTGTCTATCTCTCTTACCTCCGAAGTTAAACACAACTGTATCAATTTTACTTAATTTGATCATATTTATTTAATTTCATATATTATCATGTGCCATCCAATCCCTAAAAAAAGGTTAAAAGCTGTATTTATGTTTCATTGCTCTAAAATTGCTTTCCTGGATGTTTTAGCTGAAGATATTACATCAAGATTATTGTAATTTTTGGTTTATGTGGTAAAATATATAGAACATAAAATTTGCTATTTTAACAATTTTAAGTGCATAGCTGGATGGCATCAAGTACATTCACAATGTTGTATAACCAGGGACTTTGTATTTTGCAGTGTAATATAAGGAAAGAACCAATAGTGTCTATTCATTGCAACATAAGTACCTAACGAAGATCATATAGGGATCCTTACTATTAAAACCCACAGGAACTATCTCATTCCAAGCAGATATTTCAGCCTCCCTTCAATCCCATAAGCTCCCCCAAACCCCTTAAGATGATCAGTGTCAATTGTTTTTCCACCAAAGAACCCTAAGTAATGCAGAACTGTGAGAGATTTTAAGAAAAGAAGTGACATGATCCGTTTTATGTTTCACAAAGATTGCTTGGCTGTAGTGCAGAGATTGTCATGGACTGAACTGTGTCTCCTCTAAATTCATTCACTGAAGCTCTGACCCCCAAGATGACTACATTTGGAGATAAGGCCTTTAGGGAAGTAATAAAGATTAAGTGAGGTCATAAGGGTATGGCTCTGAACCAAAAGAACTGATGTGCTTATTGGAAGAGGAAGGAATGCCAGAGATAGCTCTCTCCCTACTTCCCTCCCTCTTCTGCATTCTCTCCCCCTTCCCCTTCCTCTCCCTCTCCATATACTCGGAGAGGAAGCCATGTCAGGGCACAGTGAGAAGGTGCCAGGAAAAACACACACCAGAAATGGAATCTGTTTGCACCTTGATTTCCAACTTCTAGCCTCTAGAACTGTGAGAAAATTAATTCCTCTTGTTTAAGCCACCCAGTTGGTGGTATTTTGTAGCAGCCCTGGTTGGGCCTAGAACAGCTTCTCTTGCTGCTGAGATCTGACCTAAGCCAATTTGTTATTCAGTAATTGTCAACTTCTTCTATTAAAAACAGCAGTAGCTTCCAAAAATGAGAAGTGCTTCCTCTCCAATTACTTTACTGTGATTTATTATAATGAAACCTACTCTCAGACCTAAAATTTCCACAGATACAAACATGTTTTAGGAACTAGGCCAAATAGAGTAGTTGTACAAACAGTTCCTCTAAACTCCATGAAGTCCACACTTCCTGTTCTTGGCAGTCTAAGGAGCTACCTAGCATGGAAGATTCATCTGGATGCTGACACAACTGTATCCTGACAGAGGGTGAGACAACCTTCCAATCAGTTCAAGTGAAAGATTTCTGTATGAAGAAAAGCAACACTTAACTAAACAAGTTAGAACTAAAGACTTGGTGTGCTACCTTAAAGGCTGTTAGGCTTCTGGGCTACCAGAATTTTATACGTAATTTATGCAAAGTGAAAATATCTGTACAGTGTATTTTGAATAATGCTCATTTTGCCAGTAAAAAAAACAACAGCACCCCTTCTGGTGCAGGTTTAGCTAGTGGCATGTAGAGTGCCGCACTATCCTCCTTTGAGGGACGAACCACAGACTGGGATCCTTGGATGGCTAACTAATCGCTTCTGCCTGGGCAGTGGACCCCTGACCAGGCTGTATGTTCAAGAATATTCCAGAGAAAATATCAGCACTTTGAACAATGTTCAAATCTAATTTTATTTCCCACATTATTTTTTTCTCCTAGGGATGAAAATGAGATTGATTTTTAAAATAGTTGCCACAATCAGGTATTGCATAAAATGGAATATGCCTTACTATTAGTCAAGGGGTAGTAATCCTACTCAAATTAATTTAGGCAAAGAGTGGAATTTAGTGGACCATGGTCCCAGTGAGCATAGGGAAAGATGTGACCACAGGCACTCTAGACCCAGGGACTCAAAATGGTATTGGAAGTTCTTCTCATTCTTGCTTCTCTCACCCTCTGCTTTGTGTTCCTTTCTCACAGGTCTGTTCCTCTGTGTTTTGGCTTCATTTTCTTCTGTTGCTCATAAGACTTTTCACTAGGCAGGCAAGCCACCTCAGCTTTACTTACTTCTAGCTCCATGGCCCCAGGGCCTGATGGGGGAGACTTGGATTATCTCAGTTTTTGTTACCTGCTCTGAATAACAACCCCTAAGTAATCCCTCTGACAGGAGGTTAGGGTATCCTGTCTGTCTGGGTGACTTGCCCTGTTCTCTGTTTTGGGGAGAAGACTGTTATCAAAAGAAAGGTGACGGAGTGAGGGGAGGTAGAAGAGGGTAAAGCAGGGGATATTGGGTGATGGAAGGAGACTTGACTTTTAGGTGATAAACACACAATACAATATACAGATGATGTATTATAGAATTGTACACCTGAAACCTATAGAATTTATTAATCAATGTCATCCCAATAAATTCAATTAAAAAAAGAAAGGGTGGAACTGAACTACCCAACACTATAGTTGCCATAGCAACTTCCTGCTCTCCTTTCCCTGCTCTCCTTCCTGCTCTCCCACCCTTCCTGCTCTCCTTTCCCTGCTTTTCTTTGGCTTGTGTGTGTTAAATTGGATGTTATCGAAAAACAAGAGAAATTAAAACTTTCTGTGTCTTAAGATTTTTTAACACATAAACTTTGATCGACCTTCTATTTTTCAGAAGAGACTAGGTAGAACAACTGGCAGAAGAATTTTCTGGAATTTTTATCCCCTCATGTGATACCGTTAAAATGGAAACCTGAAGCTTTTTATAAGCAGATGTGGACTAGCATTGATCTGGGAAAAAAGTGCCAATATGCCACTGCAGTGAATATCATAACAAAAATAAATTTCCTTAGTCATTGAAATTAACTGAACCTGGGACTAAGGGAAAACAGCCTGTTAACCCATTTTATCACATTCTATGGGTAAGAAGCTCCTGGACTTACCAGGTGAATGATGCTCCTGATAAATATCTCTCTGTCTTGTGGACAATAAAACGATTCAACAAATGCCATATGTAGTATTTAGCCCTCAAAGAGACCTACAGCCTAGTTGGAACCCATCCTATTTGCCGTGCTTACTGGAGGGTAGAATGAACAGATTGCTAGTAATAGCTCACTCCACGTAGTGTCTGTCAGACACGAAGTGCCAGGCCAAAAAGTGACCACACGCAATGGAGACACCATTATTTTTCCACTTTCCTCAGTCACTGAAAGTCTTCAAAGAGAAACAAAGAGAACAAACAGCAAGAGCACTACTCAGACAATAAATCGTGGTATGAGAACTGACCCCTATATTATTATGACTGATTTATAGCAGCGTTGATTAATTTCTGGCATGGAATTCTATTATTGAATATTTTCTGAAGAAGAGTATCATTGTAGCAAAAAATATATATTACTATTCATGTAAGATATGGAAGACAGTGGCCTCAGATAAGTGGATAAGAGCCAAATAAATGTATAATGGTAAGTGATAAAGTCTAAGTTCTGCTACTTAAGACCTAGTTAGTTGCTGAGGGTTGCAGGTAGGTTACTGAAAATGTATATTGTTGTGTGTACATGAATGATGTAGTGCCTTGATACTCACAGTGTTATATGCAAACCTGCAACATCAGCATTACCTGGAAACTTGTTCAAAATGTAAATTATTTGGCCCTACGCTAGACCTACTGAGTCAGAAATTTTTGGACCAGCAATCCAGCAAGCTGGGCCAGCAATCTGTGTTTTATAAGCCCTCCACATGCTTCTGGTGCACCCTAAAGTTTGAGAAACACCATCCTAAGAGTCATGAGCACTCTTCTGGTAGCTTGTGCAACTGCCCAAGCAATAGGGCTTGTATTGATGGTGTAGATGTACATGATGCTCAGGTCTCTCTTATCGGGTCATTACCCGCAGCCGTAAAGTAATTTAGTAGACCTCCAGGACTGCAATAATTTCTTTCACCTAAATCTCAAACCCACCCGTTAGGTAGGTTAACATAGTCTCATTTTCCTCATCAGCTTCTTTAAAGTCATTGATGCGGCTTTACAGGTTACTCTCGCTTCTAGAGTTCTGTACTCTGTTATCCTTCCTCAATCCCGTATAATAAACACAATGCTGTTTCTGATAGTTAATACAACTAAGGCATTTCTTCTCTATAACATATATTCTTAAAAGTTTATTCTTCTTTTTAACTATTTTTTTTCATAAGACAGGAAGACTTAAATTTTCTCATGTCACTTAGTACTAGGACAAAACCGTTTTCAGTATGGGTGCTAGCCAAAGCCACACAATTGTTTGACGGTACTTCTTGAACCAGTGATTAATCGACATCAAAAACGCTTATTATGTGTATGTTCTAGGAGCAGCAGAATATAAAATAGTCTTAGCACAATCATCATTTAACATCCAGTTAAAGAGAAAATATAAATTTGAAAATTTTAATGACCATATCAGATAATAAGATAAAGATATCCCTATTACTATTACTACATAATATTACTATTGTATGATTAATAGTAAAATAAATAAAGAATTCATTGAAAAGAAATAAATTATTGGATCGAATAAATCTGGGAAGGCTTCACTCAAGGCTCCACTACTGAGCACATGTTTAGGAAATAACTGTTCTGGAACAGGCCTCACGCAGGTGCTGGAGAAAATGTGGAACGTGAGCTAGGCTTTGAGAAAGGCAATTCAAATGGCAGGATCAGCACAAGGAAAGGCATTGTGTGAGGAGTTAATAGAGTTGTTCTGGTAATCCTCTTCTTGCGTAATTCCAAGAAAGCCTGGATTCATCCCCTGGGTATGTAGTCCTTGGAAGGTTCTTTATGTTAATTTTGATGATTTTATTGTACACACCTACAGCAACGGGCCGTGCTCCACCAGCTTGTCAGAATTGCTTTGCACAAACTTCAAGATTGCCAACGTGCACTGGTTTCATTGTTAGGGTCCTGAGTTTCAATTGCCATGAATGTACTTCAGTCATGTACTAGGATGGGCCTTTGTGATTATCCCTCCATAAAGCCTTGGACTGTAAGACATGAACTGACTCCCCTGAGTGGAGACATTCTGCACATGTCCTCTACAAGAGACAAAGTACATTCTAAGTGGCACTTAATGGGGAAGAACTTGGAAATCTGTATCTGATCTCTCTGGACTCCGCCCAATGCTTGTCTCTTTCCTGCTGCATTTGCTCTGTACCCTTGGCTGTAATAAACCTTAGCCATGAGTATAACCTGATATTGAGTCTTATAAATCCTTCTTTCACAAAATCACAAAAATGGGTGGTCATGGGACTCCCAAAATATATTACATACACCAAGATTTGAGTCACACATGAATTTTTGGGGGTAGAGACAATAAATATATAGATCTAGTGGGAAACTTCAATTCTTGATCACTAAATATAGGTGAAGGGTATGTGGGTGTTCATCCTACTAGTCTTTAAAGTTTCCTGTAAGCTTGAAATTTTTCAAAATATAAATTTGTAGAAAATGAATAATATTTGGCAAATATTAAGTACTAAGGAATGTTAGCAATTAAAAAAATTGGTTAGTAATATGTGCATGGGCATGTGTGTATAGAAGCACAGAATTGTGTATTGTCTGAAAAATGGAAGTTTTATACTTTAGTCAAATCTATCCATCTTTTCTTCTTTGTTTACATGTGTATTTTCCATTTCCTTTTGACCACAAACTCCTAACTTGGACATATGGGGGCCTGAGAGGCATGGTAGAGCCCTGAGTTTCAGTGGAAGTGGGCACAAGGCTGTGGTAAATGGAGCCAAGAGGTTAATTACCAGAGAAGTTTCCTGTGGAGTTCCTGGGTCAGTGGTGCCAAGACCAATCATGTAGGGTCAGGATGCCAAATTCAAACAGGACGATGAAAAGAGGAAACTCTGATTCAAAGCTGATCTGTCTGACAGAGAAGGCAATGCAAAGACAGTTCAAACAAGGAGGAAGGCAGACCAGCCAAGAATGACCCCTGAGAAAAAAAAAAAAAGGTAGATGGAGATAAAATTTCCTTCTCAACCTGTTTCCTGCCACAGCTGAAAGAGGGAATATATCTTGAAGTGACTGATGTAGCCAGGGATTGGACACTTAAAAAGTCACAGAGTTCTGTCATCCGAGATTCAATAAATATTTACATACATTTTCTTCTGATTTTATTACTTGAAATTTTACATGTATTTTAAATCTCTCTAGTTAGACTATTTCTATCTATATGGGTGATATTAGCTAGTATTGTGCTAGCTTCCTCAGGTTTTATTAATAGGATTTGCATAGTGGTCAAGAGCGTGAACTCTGAAGTCAGACTCCTTGGGTCCAAATCTTGGCCCTAACACTTAACAAGTAATTAGCAATATTACTTAATTTCCTACCTCACTCTTCTATTAAATGCAGGTAAAAATATTACCTACCAAAGGGTTTTTATGAAGGTTAAATGGGATATATATGTAAAGCAATTTGCACAATCCTGATAGAGACTAGGTTTTTATTTTTTTATCAGTATTTGCAACATCAGAAGAAGGAATTACAAATCAGGAAAGGAGGGAAGCTAGAATGATCCCTGTGGTGTTGGATTGGAATCAAAAGTATGAGGAGCATGGTGGCAGAACACAAGCTTTCTTTCGTCATCCTACCACGGAGCATCAGTCTTGACAAACACCCTCAGAAGAGAGGACCTTTGTAGGAGTCTGGGAGTCCAGTGGAGAAGCTCCAGCACATCACTGCAGGAAAAAAAAATCAGAGACTAGACACAATGAAGAGGGTAAAAACAGTTTTACTTGCCTAAGTTCTGAGAACTAATAATATTTAGCATGGTGTCTATAATTAATAATAATGTATTATATACTTGAAATTTCCCAGGTAAATAGATCTTAAAAAGTCTCACCACATATACAAAGCAGATAATTATGTGAGGTAATGCATGTGTTAACTGACTTAATTGAAGTACTCATTTCACAATGTGTATATATATATATATATATATAAAATATGTTGTACAACTTAGATACAATTTTATTTATCAGTTTTATGTCACTAAAACTGGAAAAATATTGGTGTGAACTAATGGTTTTGGATAAATATAGAAATAGAGGTGTATCCATGTATACACATACAAGGTCTGCCCAGAAAGTATCCAGCCATGTACTATGAAAAATAGAGACATTTATTGAAGAAGATACAACATACAAAAAACATTTTATATAGGACAATGATGCCTCAGCCCCCTTCAAAGTAAGCACCTTGGGACCTCACATGTTCTCCCAGTTGCAACACAATGTCCTTTCTGCTCTGGTAGTACAAGCCATGGAGCAAATTTTGCCATTACATGTTTCATGCCAAGATCTTGTGTCAAAATCTCAGACACAGTAGTTTTTGGAATCCCCCGACCAGCTTCTAGTTCACACACTGTCAGCCACCAATCTTTGTTGATTGTGGCCTGTACACATTCAACATTCTCAGGTGTTCTGCTTGGTGCAGGTATTATAGACGTGGATCTCTTTTAACAGATTCTTGACTGTGCATTGGTGCCATACTTTTTTAAAGATGTTTTTTATTTACTTCTTAGAAAGAGTGGAAAGGAAGGAGAAAGAGAGGGAAAGAAACATCAATGTGCGAGAGAAATATCAGTAGGTTGACTCTCGCATGCCCCCAACTGAGGAACCTGGCCTGCAACCCAGGCATGTGCCCTGACTAGGAATCGAACTTGCAGCCTTTTGGTTCACAGGCCAGTGCTCAATACACTGAGCCATACCAGCCAGGACTGTGCCACACTTTTATTTGCACTGCATTCATTGCGTAATCCCTGAAAGCCTTCTGAATCATCTGAATAGTTTCCACAGAGGAATGCTCAAGCTTACTGCAAAATTTGATGCAGATTCATTGCTCTACTCACACAGTCATTTTGAATGTGATGGCCACACAGTACACATGCTCACTCAATGGTGTCTACCAGCCCCACTGACTAGTACAGTGAAGTTGTCATTGTTCACACATGCTCATTTTAGTCCACTCTCCTTGGCTGCCAGGTTACATCATGTCATGCAAAATATTCTCATTATATTAACAGTGGCTAAACTTTTTCCAAACATACCTTGTATATATAAATAGATATTAGTGTGTGTGTACATATATGTATATGTGTGTATATATGTATACATGTATATATATGTATATATGTAAAATATATAGTATATATATATATATATATTTTTTTTTTTTAGCTCTGCTGAAAGGGCCTAGAAGCAATGATAACCTGGTATCGACGAACATACCTGGGGCCCAGATTTTGTTCTGTAAATACAAGATTTAAAAAACAAAACCCATAGTTCCTTAGAGAAATGGCTGATTTCAGGGCTGGAACAAGGAGACAACAAGAGGAGCCTGGAACATCTTATAAAGCCAAAAAGTAAATGGTCAATAAATGATGCATAAGTGTTGAAAGAACACACAAAAAACAATATGGAGGGGATCTAAAAGGTCAAATCCGAGGACAATTTAAGGAACAAAATCAATATTGATAGCAATATGTTATAACCCATGGAACAGAACCAATGTCCCTAAGACCACATGATAAAAAACTGAATAAATAACTGATGCAATTATACAAATAATTGGTGAAGTAAAGAGAAAACATTATAGTAGAATTATAGTAGAATTCTAAGGAATAAATGTTGAAGAAGTGATGGAAATAGAAAATAACCATTTGCCAAACACTATAGTAAAAATCATTTTAGGCAAGAATCATTAAGGGATGCTAAAATTGTTTGGCTAGAGTTTGGAGAAATGGGACTTTTATGTAACATGAAATACCTCCCAGAAGATGCTTATTAATTAATGCCAAAGGGAAAAAGTGTCAATGTCATGAAAGACAAAGGAAGATTGAAAAACCATCCCAGATTAAAGAGTCTAAAAAGTCATGAAAACTAAATGCACTATGTGATCCTGGATTGTCCAGAAAAAGGATGAAAAAAGAGACAGTTGGCAAAATTTGTATATGGCCTGTAGATTAGTCAGTGGTATTTATCGGTGTTATTTCTTTGGTTTTGATTATTTTAATGTGGTTATGCAACATTTCACATCTGGGGAAGCTGAGGTAAGGGTATACAGGAATTCTTTGTACTATTTTTGCAACTGTTTTGTAAATATGAAATTATTTCATAATGAAAAGTTAAAATATGAAAATATTTTTTGCCTGTTTACTGAAGTTTTTCCAGACTCTTCTAATATATGCATGAGCAAAAGACATATAATTGCATATAAATTGTTTTGTTCTCATTTTACAGAAATAGGATTTATTAGACATGACTCTTTTTGTTTCCACTTGACAATGTTTTCAACTATTTTTTGGGTGTTGGCTTATCTCACAATGGTCTGGCTTAACTTCCTTCTCCTTAAAGATGGGCCCTAGAGAACCATATGTCTATTCATATAACTTCATTCCTTGGTCACAGATGATCAGAACATGAATAGCAATCTGACACAAACTGAGTCCATCGGATTTTGCTATCAGAAATTTGAAATCGGGTTTGTAATACTCTAATTCAGACTGAACTACTGTCTTGAGTGAAGGAAATTGAAAAACTTCAAAACTGGATTACAACTGTAATGTGATGTGTGAACTGAGACAGTTGCTGAGCAGAGAAATGAGAATTAAATAGAGAAGCAGGGACAGGATATGAGAAGGCATTTCCTGGGTTACCAGTTGCTAACTATTTTATTATCCCCTCCCCTCCTCTCCTCTCTTCTTCTCCCCCTCCTCTTCTGGTTCTCCTCTCCTCTCACAGCCCTACTACTCGCTTCCCTTCCCCCTTCCTGAGGCTTCCCCCTCCCCTTCCTTCTCCCCCCTTTCTGTCCCCTCCTCTTCCTTCTCATTCTTCTTCCACAAAGAAGCAGACACAGATTTTTTTTTTGCTTCCCCTTTTTTTTACATGAAGGTAATACTCTTTTTTACTTTGTTTTTTACACTTGAACATTTATCTTCAAATTTGTTTATAGTCATCCTCCTTATTTTCTTTTACAACTGTATGATACGACTTTGTGTTGCTATGCTATAGTTTATTCAATTATCCTAACAGGAGTTATTTTCGAATTATATATACTGCTTTTAAAAAGCTTTTAATAGAAATATATGCATATGTATATATCAAATTATATGCACATATCAAAGAGTACAGCTCAGTGAATTTTCACAAACTAAACACACAAAGGTAACCAGTAAGTAGGTCAAGAAACTATATGATCCTGGATTGTCCAGAAAAAGGATGAAAAAAGAGACAGTTGGCAAAATTTGTATATAGTCTGTAGATTAGTCAGTGGTATTTATTGGTGTTATTTCTTTGGTTTTGATAATTTTAATGTGGTTATGCAACATTTCACATCTGGGGAAGCTGAGGTAAGGGTATACAGGAATTTTTTTTTTTGTATACAGGAATATTATAAGTAGCCCCCAGGGCCACCCTTGTGCTTCCTTACTACTACTGTCCACACCTACCCCTTTTGGGAACTGCCCTGCCTGGTATCAGAAGCTGTAACCCCCACCTAGGCTAAGGCCAAGTGAACGACCTTGGAGCCATAAGCCAGCAAGGAGACAAAAGCTTATCTCCCTGGCAGGAATGCCGCTTCTGCTCCTTTTACTTCACCGTGCCTGAACCCCAATGCTTGGTCAGTTAGACAATGACGGGTAAGATTCCCCAAGGGGGGAATGACCTAAGACAGGCACGATCACGTGGGAGGCCCCCAAGGAAGGACTTTGCGGGTTACGGCAAAAGGCGGTGATGGACCCTCACCCCTCGGCTTTGACAAAGCCTGAGTACTCATTCCATCCATGAGAAAATCTCCTTATCTCTTGGTTGCCTTAGTTCTCCTTCCTCCATCTAAGCCTGAAACAATGACAGGGTGGTGCAGTCCTGTACTAGAAAGGGCAGGTTCCCCGGGTGATCAGGCCTAAGAAAGAATATGTAAAATCCTGTGAAACCTGTTTTGTTTAGAATGCTCTCAATGGAATGATAAGGGTCCAAGGAGGAAGAAAGTTTGTTCCTCAAGGTTTTACAGCTCTTTGACCCTGACTCAAAATAGGCTCTCAGAGTTCCTTGTTATTTGATCCTTACTTCCCTGCAATGAGTAATGAGCTTTACCTGAAATCTTGTACAAACGAACCCAATAAAAGGCCTGTTGGGACAGGAGAACTCGCGCCCTCCCCCAGAGAGGGTGGCCATCATACCCCCCACACTATCCTACTTCTAAGAATAAAGATAGTTTCACGGATTTCATTCTTAATATTAATAGAATTATATAATAAGCACTCATTCATGTCTAGCTTCTTCATTGAACATTGCATTGTGAGAATCATCAATGTTGCTCTATGTAATAGATCATTCTTTTTGCTGTGTAGTGTTCTATTTATGTATCCATTATACAGCTGATGGGCATTTGGGTAGTTCCCAGTTGGGGGCCACTACAAACAGAGCCACCATGAACATTCCAGCACCTATCTTTGGTATACACAGACATACATTTCTGTTGCATATTAACTTGGAAGTGAAATAACTATATTATGGGATATGCACATTTGATTTTAGTACATGCTGCCAAATAGATTTTCCAAAAGATCAATTTATACTCCTACTAGCAATATGGGAACTCTGTTTGCTTCACATCCTCAACAACACTTGGTAATTTCATTTTAGTCTTTCAGGCGGGTATGTAGTGGTATACCAATGTGATGTCAATTTGCATTTCCTGAATGATTAATAAAGTAGAGTAGCTTTTCATATGTTTATTCATGACTTGAATATGCTCTTTTATAAAGTATCTGTTCAACCTTTAGCTCCTTTATCCTATTAGATAGTTTGCATTTTACTATTTTTGAAGAATTTTAAAAATAATATAAATATTATGGATATAAGTTGTTTCTTGATGTCTTAGTTTGAATTCTCTGAAAGCAGACCATGAAGTCAGGATTCTAGTGCAAGTGATTTATTCAAAAACTACTCCCTGGAGAAAATAATGTGGAAAGTGAGAAGCAGGATAAAGAAGGGGAAGAAGTCAAGCAAATGTGTGATTTCAGGCAAAATACCCCTGACCCCCAGGGGAGCTCTGAGATGTCAGTTGTGCCTCAGAGTGTGTCCCAGATTAAAGCAAGTTCATTGGGCTTTCATATACTTCAAATATGCGATTCTGATACATACTACAACATGGATAAAATCTGAAGACCTTATGAAAAATGAAATAAGCCAGACACAAAAGGACAATATTATATGATTTTACTTTTGAGGTACCTAGAATAGTCAACTTCATAGAAACAGAAAGTAAAATAGTGGTTATCTGTGGCTGGGGGAAGGAAGGAATGGAGAGTTATTGTGTAATGGATATAAGGTTTAGTCTGAGATGATTAAAAATTTCTGGGGATGGGTAGTGGTGATGGTTGTACAATAATGTGAATGTACTTAATGCCACTGAACCATGTAATTAAAATGGTAAATTTTGTCTTATTTATATTTACCTCAATAAAACATAAAAAAACACATTAAAGTATTATATATCATGATCAAATGAGATTTACCCCTGGGATGCTACAGGGATGTCCAACCCACAGCCTGCAGCCCAATGAAGCCCGTGATGGCTGTGAATGTGGCCCAACACAAAATTGTAAATTTATTTAAAACATTATAAGATTTTTTTGTGATCGTGTGTCTCAATGTAACTAATGTGTGACTCAAGACAACTTTTCTTCTTCCAGTGTGGCCCAGAGACAAATGTGATTCTCCACATTAATAGAATGAAATAAAGATTTTTTAAAAATCACATGATTTTTCTCAATAGATGCAGAAAAGGCATTTCACACAATTCAACATTTTTTCATGATAAAAATTTTCCACCAATCAGGTACAGAAGAAACATATCTCAACGTAATAAAGGCCATACATGACAAGTGCACAGCTAATGCCATGGTCAGTGGTGGGAGTTATAGCATTTCTTCTAATATCAGAAACAGGACAAAGGTGCCTGCTCTCATCACTCTAATTCAACATAGTAATGGAAGTCCTAAGCCATTAGCCAAGAAAATGAAATAAAAGGCATCCAAATCAGATATGAAGAAGTAAAATGTTCTTTGTTTGTAAATGACATGATCTTATATATATAAAATTCTAAAGGCTACCAAAAACCTCTTAGAACTAATAAATGAATCTACTAAAGTTTCAGGACACAAAATCGACATATAAAAATTAGAGTGGTTTTTTTTTGAAGTGTTGATATCTTTTGTCCTGAGTTTTATTTACTTTTTAATTTAATCTTTATTGAATTTTTCATTATCATTCAATCCCCTTATACACCACCTCCCCACAGCAATCACCACACTATTGTCCATGTCCATGAGTCCCTTTTCCTTTTTTGCTCAATCCCTCTACCCCCTCACCTCCCTTACCCAGCTGTCATCTGCTCTCTATCTATAAGTCTGTCCTAATTTTCCTTGTTAGTTCAGTTTGTTCCTTAGATTCCATGATTGTTCATTAGATATGAGTGAAATCATATGGTATTTACCTTTCTCTAACTGGCTTATTTCACTTAGCATAATGTTCTCCAGGTCCATACATGCTGTTGCAAAAGGTAAAAATTTTTTCTTTTTTATGGCCAAATACTATTCCATTGTGTAAATGTCCCATAGTTGTTTTATCCATTCATCTACTGATGGACAGATGGGCTACATCCATATCTTGGTGATTGTAAATAATGCTGCAATAAACATAGGGGTGCTTATGTTCCTTTGAATTAGTGTTTTGGGTCCTTCAGATATATTCCCAGAAGTGGGATTGCTGGGTCAAAAGGCAGATCCAGTTTTAATTTTTTGAGGTATCTCCACACTGCTTTTCACAGTGGCTGCACCAATCTATATTCCCACCAACTGTGCAAGAGTTCCCCTTTCTTCACATCCTTGCTGACACTTGTTGTTTTGTTGATTTATTGATGATAACCATTCTGAGAGGTGGGAGATGATATATCATTGTGGTTTTCATTTGCATTTTTCTGATAATTAGTGACATAGAGCATCTTTTTGTATGTCTATTGGCCATCCGTATGTCCTCATTGGAGAAGTGTTTATTCAGGTCCTTTGCCCACTTTTTAATTGGGTTGTTTTTTTTTTTTTTTTTAGTGTTGAGACTTGTAAGTACTTTATGAATTTTGGATATTAAGCCCTTATCAGATGTATTGGAGAACATGTACTCCTATTCTGTGAGTTGCCTTTTTATTTTGTTGATGATTTCCTTTGTTGTACAAAACTTTTTTAGTTCGATGTAATAGCATTTGTTTATTTTTTCTTTTGTTTCCCTTGCCTGGGGAGATATATCTGATAAAATATTGTTATGAGCAATGTCCAAGATTTTGTTACCTATGTTTTCTTCTTGGACTTTTATGGTTTTGGGGTTTAGCATTTAAGTCTTTGGTCCATTTTGAATTTATTCTTGTGTGTAGCATAAGAAGGTGGTATAGTGTCATTTTTCTGCACACATCTGTCAAATTTTTCCAAAACCATTTATTGAATAAACTATCTTTAGCCCATTGTATGTGCTTGTCTTCTCTGTTGAATATTAATTGACTATAAAGCCATGGGTTTATTTCTGGGCTCTCCATTCTGTTCAATTGATCTATGTGTCTGTTTTTATGACAATACCATGCTGTTTTGATTACTATGGACTTATAGTATAGTTTCATATTAGGTAGGGTGATTCTTCCAACTTTATTCTTTTCTCTCAGGATCACTGTGGCTATTTGGGGCTTTTTGTGATTCCATATAAATTTTTGAAGTATTTGTTCTAGTTCTATATAATACATCATTGGAATCTTGATAAGAATTGTGTTGAATCTATAGATTACTTTGGATAGTATGGGCATTTTAATGATGTTAATTCTTCCCATTCATGAACATGTTATATGTTTCCATTTATTTGTATCTTCTTCAATTTCTTTCTTTGGTGTCTTGTAAATTTCTGAGTATGGGTCTTTTACATCCTTGGTTAGGTGTTTTCTTAGATATTTTATTCTTTTTGTGGTAATTGTAAATGTGATTGTTTTCTTAATTTCCCTTTCAATTAATTCACTATTAGCATGTAAAAATGGAACTGATTTCTAGATATTAATTTTATATTCTGCTACATTGCTGAATTCATTTATCAGTTCTGATGGAATCTTTGGGGTTCTCTATGTACAGTAGCATGTCATCTGCAAATATTAATTATGTCTTTATACACTAAAAATGACAACCTGAAACAGAAATTAAGAAAATCTGATTTATAATAACATTGAAAATAATAAAATTTTTAGAAAAAAATTAACCAAGGAGGTAAAATATCTGTACACTGAAAATTCTATGACATTCATGGGAGAAATTGAAAAGGACACAAATAAATTGGAAGATATCCTGTGTTCACAGATTAGAAAATTAATATTGTTAACATGTCTGTACAACCCAAAGTGACCTAAAATTCAATGCAATCCCTGTAAATATTCCACTGGCATTTTTCATGGAAATAGAAAAAATAATACTAAAATGTGTATAGTACCATAAAGGACCCCAAATAGCCAAAACAATCCTGAGAAAAAAGAACACAGTTGGAGGCATCACAACACCTAATTTCAAACTCTATTACAAAGCTATAGTAACCAGAACAGCATGATACTAGCATAAAAACAGACACATGGATCAATAGAACAGAATTAAGAACTCCAAAATAAACCCTTAAATATACAGTTAATTAATATTCAACAAAGGAGCCAAGAATGCTCAGTGGGAAAGGATAGTCTCTTCAATAAATGGTGCTGAGAAAACTGGATATTCACATTAAAAATGATATTGGATTCCTATCTTACACTACTCACAAAAATTAACTTGAAATGGATTAAAGATTTAAATGTAAGAACTGAAACTGTAAAACTACAGGAAGAAAACATAGGAAAAAGTTCCTTGATATTGGTCTTGGCAATGATTTCTTGGATATGACACTAAAAGTGCAAGCAATAAAAGCAAAAACATACACGTAGAATGACATCAAACTAAAAAGTATCTGCACAGAAAAAGAAGCTATCAGCAAAACAAAAAGGGCAACCTATGAAATGGGAGAATATATTTATAAACCATATATCAGATAAGGAGTTAATATCTAAAATATACAAAAGCCCACAGAACTCAACAGCACAAAAGAAAGAAAAAGGAGGAGACAATCTGATTAAATTATTGGCAGAGTATCTGAATAGAAATTTTTCCAAAAAGTCATACAGTTGGCCAACAGGTGCATTAAAAGGTGCTCAACATCACATATTGTCAGGGCAATGCAAATCAACACCACAATGATGTATAACCTCACATGGTTTGGGGGGGCTATTATTAAAAAGACCAGAGATAAGTGTTGGTGGGGATGTTGAGAAAAGGGAACTCTTGTTCATTGTTGATGGGAATGTAAATTGGTGCAGTCATTATGGAAAACAGTATGGAGTTTCCTCAAAAAAATTAAAAATAGAACTACCTCATGATCTAGCAATCCCACTTCTGGTTATATGTCCAAAGGAAATAAAATCAGTGTTTCGAAGAGATATTTATACTCCCGTGTTTATTGCAGCAATATTCACAATGGCCAAGAGATGGCAATAACCTAAGTGTCCATTGACAATAGATAAACGGATAAAGAAAACATTCTGATTTTCCCGTAGTGATGACATATTCTTACAAGTCAATTTATAATAAAGATGTCGTAGTTTTTGCTAATGGACTTATTACTGAATATATTAGGGTGTATAACAAGTATTCAAGACACAAATATGAATTAGCTGTATTTATCATATTTTGTTAATATGTTAACACATGTCAATGTTATTTATGCATTGAGACTACCACACTAATGTTATTTTTATTTTATTTTCATTCTTATATCACGAACTTCTTAGGATTCTTTACTGCATCCTCTGCTCTTGCACAGTTATTGGCAGAGAGTTGCAATAGACTTTACAACTGACTTGAATTTCAAAGGAGAAAACTTGAATTAGTTGTGCTTAATTATATGGAGAGAATGACTGAAAACCTCAGTGGTGGTATCCATTTATATTAGTAACATAATGATAGCATGTCTTTTTACATCACCAAACATAATGAACATTTTTTTCAGGGAAACTGAAATACTGTTCGCAAATAAAATGTTAAGTAATGCCCTAAACAGTAATTTCTTTTCCTTTCTGCCAATAGAAGGCAAAATGACCAAGTTGCTGGGTTGGTAGTAGTATTTATAACCCCCTGTCTATCAATAAAATTTGAGGAACTTGGTGTTCAACTTGCAACAAACAAAGGCAGCACAAGTCAAACCTATCAAACTTTAATAGGAGGAACTCCTGTGTGATTTCCCTGCCTGGGGTCTCATCTCTTCCCAATGCCCCCACTACAGTGCTGCTAGAATTTTCTTTTTAAAAGAAAAATCTGCCTTCTGGCTAGTGTGGCTCAGCGGCTGAGTGCTGACCTGTGAATCAAATGGGTGCTGGTAGGATTCCCAGTCAGGGCACATGCCTGCATTGCAGTAGGGGGCATGGGAGAAGCAACCACAAATTGATGTTTCCCTCTTTCTCCTTCCCTTCCCCTCTCTAGAATAAATAAGTAAAATCTTTTTAAAAGTTTTTAAAATAAAAAAATAAAAGTAATCAGATATTTCCTTGACTTTTTGAAAGCTTCAAATAAACCCTATTGACTATAGAATAAAATACGGTATTTGAGTCTCTTCACAGTATGACTTTAACTTTCATTTTGTGCCATTGTCCGCACCCTCAGAAACTATGTTCTTTGTCCATGCAAAGCTGTTCATGGCTCCCCAAACACATCACACTCTTCTGTGCTTTGATGTGTTGCTTCTGTTGATCTTCCACCTGAAATTCCCTGTACTGCCCCTCCCCATTGAATAGCTACTTTTCATTCAAGGCTGGGTCAAATGTCACCTGTCTGTGAAGACTTACTTGCCTTTCCATTAAAACTTTCATTTTTCTCCCTCAAATATCACATGTCATGCATTCCACTGTTTTAGAATAATCAGTTTGTCTATATTTCCCATAAGAGTCCTGAGGGTTTTGGGTCAAAAGGAAACATCTTATTCATCTTTGGGTCTCCAGAACCTGGCTTGTAGTAAATACTCAAAATGCATATTCACTGAATGGACAAAAGGAAAGGACTAAACAGGAAGTTCTCATATTGAACAAAACACTTTGAATAGAATTTGGGACTGACATTTGTAGCTAAGGCATGTGGATAGTGTGTCTCATAAGTTCAGGAAACATCAGATATTACCAAAACTTTTTTTTTAATATACAGGAATTTTTTCATGAATTTTAATTTCTTCATTGCTTCATAGAGGCCAGGTTTTGTTGTTGTTGTTGTTGTTGCTGCTGTTGTTGTTGTTGTTTTAGTAGTAGTAGCAGTAGCTGTCAAGATAGGGATCCTTTAGTGCAGAAGTACAGGCAGAGCATGTTGTTTACAATTTGGAGAAACTGTGGTAGCACCAGGTCACTTGATTTCTAGGCCAGGTGGAATTCCACTTCCCTGTTTCTCTGGAGACAGGAATAATGTACAATCTGTGTGTACTTGGCACACTCAATAACCAATTCCAGTCTCATTTACACTTTTATGCTGAGATCAGCATTCAATAGTGCAATGAGAAGAGAAGAAACATTCTTTTCATGATTCTACCTCCTAGTTGAGCACCACAGTTTGTTTAAAAACACATGATATATATATCAGTAAGTAGACACAGATGATGTTTTGTAGAGGTGATCATTGCTATACCATCTGCCAGGGTCTGCAGTTGGTTAAAAAAAAGAAAAAGAAATTAGTTTGGCAGGATTTGCTCTTCACAAAATCATGCTGATTTTTGCCAATTCCACGTAATTTGATATGCCCCTGCAAAAGGAGTAAGAGAAAAGTACTTTCACGTTTAGCTACAGGAAAAATATGGTCATTGTTCTTATGACCCTTGTTCAAAAACATTCAAGTATGAGTTAGATAGAGCCATAGTAAATAACAGAAAATAAAGGAGATGGAGACATCTGGGTAAGTAATTCAGAATGACCAAACTTGAAAATTGTTTGTAGTGTAGCTGCAGTGTAATTGATATGCTGTTGCCATGTCTTAAACTAAAATGAAGGGGTATGAGATCTAAAGCCTTCTGGGATAAAAATATACTCAATACAGGACTTGAAAACTTGTCTTTTTAGATTTATGCTAGTAAATTTCCACAGAGAGTGTGTATGAGTTTCTGAAAGTTTACATTTACACATAAAGTATTTCTTGCTCATTTAGAGTCAAAGTCTTCACATGATTAATGTGTTGTGATATAGAAGCGCTCTAGCTGGTATTACATATTAACATCATTTCAATCAGTGCCATGGTTTTCTATGTTGATTTCACAACGACTTCGGAAGAGGCTGTTAGAACTTCCTCAAATATAAATAAAGGGCATAACAATTGATTTGCTATCAATTTTGCTTTTATCAAACAAGTGATGACTGTTTTCAAATAGGGAGACATTCTGAACAAATGTTGAATGAATGGGAGCTTCCAGTTATTGCTGTGAGTGGAAGACACAGATGAGAGAATCCCAAGTGTCCCATATCATGGTAACCTAATTTTGATATTTTTAAAAAAATAATGTCTTCAAGCCCTGGCTGGCGTAGCTCAGTGGATTGAGCGCGGGCTGCGAACCAGGCATCGCAGGTTCGATTCCCAGTCAGGGCACATGCCTAGGTTGCAGGCCATGTCCCCCAGCTACCGCACATTGATGTCTCTCTCTCTCTCTCTCTCTCTCTCTCTCTCTCTCTCTCTCCCTTCCCTCTCTAAAAATAAATAAATAAAATCTTTAAAAAAAATAATAATGTCTTCTAGCCTTGGCTGGTGTGACTCAATGGGCTGTGAACCAAAGGGTCGCTGGTTCAATTCCATCAGAGCACATGCCTGGGCCACAGGCCAGGTCCCCACTTTGGAGTGCAGGAGAGGCAACCACACAGTGATGATTCTCTCCCTCTTTCTCCTTCCCTTTCCCTCTCTCTAAAAGTAAATAAATAAAATCTTTAAAAAATAATGTATGTTAATAAATTATATTTTCTGCTACTTAAAAATCAAGTTTTTAAAATAAAAGTTATAAAAAATTACTTTAACAAATGTAGTCATTTAATAATACAGAGCGAATACTGTGTACAAGACATTGCAGTGCACTGATATATTTGTCAGTCAAAAAATAAGATTTGGTTTATAACTTACATTAAGAGATCATATGTATCAAACTATATGCCACAAATTTTATGGCACTTTATTGTTAATATAAACCAGTTCCCTCTGTTTTGTCATGGCATTCCACCAAAGATTTAAGCTTGTGTTAATTTGGAAAGAATTTCCATCTTTAATGGCTATCAAAGAACCTATGGAAATGGTTCTAGGTGTTATTTCAGTTTTCACATGCAGCTCTGTGCTAGGCAGTTTTCTTTTGGGCCTTTAGTTCTGTTTTTTCTGCCTTTCTCTGTGCCTGGGGGCTGACCCTCGTGGACTGCATCTTCTGTGTTCTCTTGCTGCCTGCTTCTCATGGGGTGCAGCAGTGCAGAGCACTGGCCAGCAACATAAGTGAGAAGGAGGGAGAGATTGGGATATTCTTTTCCAATGTTTTCTTTCGCATCATGATGCCAGCAATGGACCCATTGTTTATGGACACAGCTTCTATTCAGTGGCTCCTTTTCCAAGACTGAGCTTTCAGGATTCTGGTAACTGTTTCCTCCTTTTGTCCCTTCCACCCTGACCATAGCTGGAAACACTCCCGGCTTTTGCTTTTCCCTGGCTGGCTGACTTACCACTCTATGTTGGTTCACTTAACTCTTCATACCTCTAAGTCATCCTTTCATTAAATGCTCTTTTTAAATACTTCAAAGTTGCCCATTATTTCTTGCTGAGACTCAAGAGAATTCCCCCCCAAAATGGTTTTAAACCCAGAGGAAAGATTTTCAATGGTAACATCATGAGAAATGGAAAACAATTCAAACTATACCCGTTAACACTAAATGGAATCAATTTCCAAACAACTGGTGGACCACCTCTTCTGCATATTGTATACTTATAAAATACAGTTGGATGGTTAATTTAATTATTTATAAAGTTAATTGACTGGAAAAAACTTCGATTCATTTTCTGTTTTGCTGCATCCAGTGTAAATAGAGTGAATACTAGTTTAGAGATCCACAAGCAATGGAGTGGGGGCCAAACCCAATCTGTTGTCCCTTTTGGCAAATAAGGGTTTATTATACAAAACAGTAATGCTCATTTCTTTACATATAGTCAGGGGCTGCTTTGTGCCATCATAGCAGTTGTAACAGATACCTTAAGGCACACAAAGCCTAAAATATTTACTATCTGGCCTTTCACAGAAAAAATTTGCCAACCTCTGAACAAATTGGTTGAATGACATATTGGCCACTTTATTATTTTGGCCTCATTAGATACAGTCTTCTATGTGTCTTGTATGATCACTATGCTACCTCACATATATGGTAGCACAACAAATATTGATTAACGAAGAAAGTAAGAATGCACTGACAAAGATAGAACTCATAATCACAGTTTTATTTTAAACACAGAAGCTACACTTTCATTGTTTTGCAAGATTTATTAGTCAAGTTTTATACATGGTCATAGGATTTGGAGTTTGATGTTTTAAAAAATGGTAATCTGGTAGTTCTACACACTTCACATATAATGAATGTTGATATCAAAATGCATTTGAGGCCTGGTTAGTGTGGCTCAGTGGATTGAGTGCCAGCCTGTGAACCGAAAGGTTGCCAGTTCATTTCCCAATCAGGGCGCATGCCTGGGTTGCAGTCCAGGTGCCCAGTAAGGGACGTGCAAGAGACAACCGGTTGATGTTTCTCTCCCTCTCTTTCTTCCTCTCTTCACCCCTCTCTAAAACTAACTAAATAGAGTCTTTTAAAAAATGCGTTTGAATTCCATTCGTTGATAAATTTGAATTGAGAGCCATGTGCAAATTTTAAACATTGTTGTATTTTCCAATGGTGTTTGACAGTGGTACAGTGTTTTAAATAATGTGAAATAAATGCAGAAATGTATTAAACTCTGACTGGTATATTATAGGTTTAGTTTTTTTGTTTCTTCTTTATGTGTTGTTGATTTTTCCAAATAAGACAATGAAACATTATTTTTATGAGAAAGTAAATAATTCTTAAAATATGAAACGTGTTTATTTCATGTAACCAAATATTTTTATTGCTATTTTAGTTAAGAAATCCAAGACAGATCTTTAGGTTAAAGATTCATAGAATAAAATTGAGACCGAAAATTTTCTCAAGCTAATGTGTTAAGAAAAAAGTCAACTGGCACACATTGATTGAAAATTGGAAAATAAAGGCATTTACACTTAAATATTGTGAAGTTTCTTGAAAAGTTTAACTTTCAACTGCAGAAAATCAAATACATAGTCTCATATCAATATATGCATTTTTAAGTATATCCTCCTACTGCCATTCAACAGAAGGAAATAAAATGTCTTCATATTTCCTCATTTGTAACTTGTAGTTTTTGATATGGAAGCAGATCTACACTTTTGCTTTGATTAGAAGTATTTAATTATTTTAATCCACATTTATTTTTAGTAGCCTAAAAGCACAAGTGGTGCTTTTTGTGGAAACCGACAGGGCAAGCTATGTGGCAAATTCAAATGATGCCCTAAAAATGGTATTATTATACCCAGGAACAGCCAGTGTGTGCTTCTTTTATTAGAAGGTTTTAAGATTTTGTATTATGGTATATTGTGTATCAATTACATTTCTGAGGTCTTCACTGTGAGAAGAGTGCCTGCCACATGAATTTTTTTGTCTATTTCATTAAGGATCTATCATCTGTTCTGACATAAGTGAGGTTCTATTTGAACTAGGTATTGCTAATGTCTGTCCCTAGGGCGGAAATGGGTACATAGTAGAGGCTGGGAACAGGCTTATAGGCAGAATAGGAAAGTGATGTTTTTTCACCATTTAAAAGTCCATTTCAGCCCTGGCTGATATGGCTCAGGGGACTGAGCATTGGTATGAACTGAAAGGTTGCTGGTTCGATTCTCAGGTCAGGGCACATGCCTGGGTAACAGGCCAGGTCCCTCTTGTGTGAGAGGCAACCAACTGATGTTTCTCTCTCACATTGATGTTTCTCTCTCGCTCTTTCTCTCTCTTTGAAAATAAATAAAGAAAATCTTTAAAAAAATAAAGTCTACTTCATAATATTTGTCCTTCTCTATACATGTTTTTATTTTCTTTTCCAACTATCAGGTTTCCATTTGCTTAGTATCTTTCCATCAGCAGCTTTGTAAATAGGAACGAGTCACCACCTACTACATAGATTTGAGTTAAAAGAGGAACCTAGCAAACATAAGGAACTGATCACTTGATAGGAGAGTCATATCCTGGAAATAGCTGCTAAGTGACCAATAATTTACAAGAGTATTTCATGTCATACCACAGCAAACCAGTTAAAGGAATAGGGTAGCACCACCTCACTTAAGTAAGACCAAGAAACTGGCCGTAAGCAAAAACATTACACCAAAAGACACATTTAGGCTTATCACCGGTTCGTGGACTTTACTCATAGAAGAAGAACCCATCAGGTCCTCAGTCAAAAATTACTAATTCCTTCAGACTGTTTTAACTGTCTGTGAATACTCTACATACAGTAAATTAGAAGCAGCACATTAGAATGGGAACTACGATACAGATATTATATCTGTAAAAACAAGCAGCAAAAAACAAAGAACCAAGAGAGAAAATAGAAAAACTACTCAAAGTAAAATAAAAATTCAAAATGTAGTTGTCTGGGACCTATGAGTATAGGTCAAGTACCCTTGCAATTTTTAAGAGCCTCTGAATATATAATTATATTAAAAGCACAAAACAATAATTTAGGTCAATTGTGATGACATAGTTCTACACTAAAAGGTCAGTTTCTGTTCAGAATATGCTGTCCAATAAAGTTCAGACAATTATAACACCTTTCTTGAATATTTCCTTCAAAATGATACAAAATAAAAACAAACAATTTGGGTGTTGAAAAGGATAAATATGATGTCTGAGAAATAAAAGATTATATGATGTTTATGTATTCCTCTAAGCTTTTCTCTGAGGAAAAAAAATATAGAGTTAGGAAAAATTTGTCTTGAGAGCCATTTATTTTTTGTCTCAGTGTCTTTTTAGTTCTTCAAATTTACTGGCAAGCAGTAATTGCCAGCAAGACTCTTTGGCATATTGACTGAGATGCTGTCTTGAATGTCAGGGATACAAAGATGAACAAACCAAGTCACTTTCCAGGAGTTCCCCATCTACTCAGAAAAAGAACATTTGAGCAAATACATGCCATTCAGAGCAAGTTAAGAAATAAAGGGTGATCAGATACTATTCAGGCAAAAGAGAGACTGGTCAACTCAACCCAGGAATAGGAATGCTTCACAGACAGCAACATTTGAATCCTGAAGAAGGTGTAGGAGTTGATCAGGATAGAAAGCAGGAAAGGGCGTTTCTGATGGGGATGGTGGCATGGAATACAATGGTGAATTTGTAATGGTTCACTTTGGAGCAGAGCACTAAAGCATTTGAAAGGAATAAATGAAGACTGAACTAATAGGAGAATCCCTTTTTCTACCCTGTCATCTCGTTCCAACTTTCTTTTCTTCTGCCCAGTTGAGATGTAGGACAGAGTAACAAGCCCATGGTCTAAGCAGTTGTCCAGTAGGGAATGGAGTGAAATTAGTACTTATACCCATTTCATAGCTGAGGCTCAAAGAAGTTAAATGACACACTTAATATCTCTCTCTCTCATTGTATTACATTTCCTTTTAAAAACTATGTTGGATAATTAAAAGATATATGTTCTATGTTTTGGGTGAATTAAAAATCTCATTCATCAGACCATGAGGACTTAGAGACCCCTTTGAAAAGTCTATGAGAAATTGGATTTTTTTATAGCATTTCTTTTTAAATATTTATGAGGCAATGGTGCCATTCTTTCTTCAAAAACAAAACAAAACAGTTTTCTTGCCCTGGCTGGTATGGCTCAGTATATTGAGGGCCGGCCTGCAAACCAAGGTGTTGCAGTTCGATTCCTAGTCAGGGCACATGGCTGGGTTGCAGCAGGCCAGGTCCCCAGTGTGGGGCAGTGACGGGGGGCGGGGGGGGGGCATAAGAGGCAACCACACATTGATGTTTCTCTCCATCTCTTTCTCTCTCCCTTCCCCTGTGTCTAAAAATAAATAAATAAAATCGAAATAAAGTAAAATAACAGTTTTCTTGAGAAATAATTGACAATTCAGCCATATAAGGTGTCCAAATCAATGAATTTTTGTGTGTTCATGGAATGATGCATTTATCACTACAATCAATTTTAGAATATTTTCATTTTCTCAAAAAGAAACCCCACACCCTAAGACATGAAACTCCTATAACCTCCCAACCTTCCCAGGTCTGGGCAACCACTAATCTGCTTTCTATCTGTATAGATTCGTCTCTTCTGGACATTTTTACATAAATGAAATCATGTAATAAATGGTCCTTTGCGGCTGGCTTCTTTAACTTAGCATAATGTTTTCAAGGTTCATTCATGGTATAGCATGTACATTACTACATTTTTTAATATAATTTATTTCTATTTATTTTTTAGAGAGAGGGAAAGAGAAGGAGAGAGAGAGGGAAAGAAATAGTGATGTAGTAGAGAAATATTGACTGGTTGCCTCTTGCATGTGCCCCAATGGGGGACAGATCTCACAACCTAGGCATGTGAC
This sequence comes from Tonatia bakeri, assembly GCA_004024845.1. Taxonomy (NCBI): domain Eukaryota; kingdom Metazoa; phylum Chordata; class Mammalia; order Chiroptera; family Phyllostomidae; genus Tonatia; species Tonatia bakeri. The sequence continues at coordinate 192,193 of PVIA01000828.1, forward strand.
TGACCAGAATCCAATTGGCAACCTTTCACTTTGTGGGACAATGCCCAAACAACTGAGCCATATTGGTCAGGGCAGTACTTCATTTTTTTAATTTCCAAATATTCCATTGTATAACCATCCCACATTTTATTTATTGATCTATCAATCGAATGACATTTTGGTTGCTTCAGTTTTTGGATATTATAAACAATGGTACCACTCTGCAGCTGCCTTTGTTATTTTTAGTGTACTAGCTTATGAATGGAATTAGTTTTGTAAATATTTATCACTGAGGAGCCTGGTTTGGGTTCAGTCTATCACTTTCTATAGTGTAGATCAAGATGGAGGTACCTTTGCGTGCTCTTGTTACACAGGTAGTATTATGTATATGAAACCTGCAGGGGAAGCTTCAATTATAATACATGGCATGGCGGGGGAGGGGGGTAGGGAATTATGGGGAGGGAAAGAGTGGGGGAGAATCTTTCTCTTGTGACACCTAAATAGGATCATGGTCCATTCTAAACATTTAACTTCTGATTAAAAGAGAGTAGAGCAAATAACTTAGACCCTAACAAGATGGGTATAATTTTTCTAAAATCCTGTCCTGCTGGATTTAACATTCTAAGAAAGGATGAATTCAGGACAAATAAATGACTACAAAACACAAAACAAAAGTAACTTGAGACATCTCTTCTTAAGCGAAAGTAGGATTGGGGCAAACTTTTGGATTTAATCTTATAGGACATTGCAATTTAAGGGCCATTAAACTGTGTAAATGTAAAATCCTTCTTTTGCCAGACAGAGAAGTTTCCTGATTGTACTCCTGAGATATTATAAAGCATTTCTAAGGCTGCTGTTAAACTAGAGAATTGTGAATTGGTAGGTTTTCAAATAAGTTACTCCAGACCTCAGTCTGGTCTAAAGCTTCCTGTTTTTACAATTAACTCCTCATGTTTCTTTGTTGAGTGTGTGTGTGTGTGTGTGTGTGTGTGTGTGTGTGTGCAAAACCTAAAGATAGACTAGGAAACATGTGGGGCCATCTGGCTTTAGAGGGGAATCCAGATTTCTGTCAGGGCTAGCTATTAAATGTAAACTGGATGAACAATACTATTTTAATGTACAACTCCTCTGCTAACCCTTCAGCCATCACTGTCCAAAGTGCCCCCTAACTTCTTGTACTTTGGTATTAATACTTCATGGGTTTTTCACGTGTTAATGAAGTAGGTTGGTCCATCTTAAGATAAAGCCCCATACAAGCATGAACATTTCCATGTTACTGAGTCAAGCTTCTGAGGGATTACAAAGAAAAGTGAACCTGTCACTTTTTTCCTGTGAGGAGTAGGCATCCGGCTACTCCTGAACTTGATGTTTCCTTCTTGGCCCCTACTCTCCCTTGGTCTTCATTTCCAAGTAAGGAATTATGATTAAGAAAGAGTCATCAAGAGCAGAAGGAAAGGATTCCTAGCAACCAGAATGACCCAAGGCTGTGTGCTGAGACAATGCGAGATTTTCCTCTCTGCACCAGTTAGCAAAGTGTGACATGAATGCATCCTAATATTAATTAAGATGATTTTGGAAGGGCATGTCTCTGCTCTCCAAAGCAAGAGACGTTCTGTAACTGAAGTATGAGAACTTACATTTCAAGTTTTTTCCTAAAGATTCACCATTTTGGGGGAATAATGATTAAAGAAAACACCAATAACATTTATAGAGCACTTACTATACATTGCTATTTAATTTGACCCAATTATTATCCCTACTTTACATAAGAAGAAAGTGAAACACAGACAGGTTCAGTAAATTGCCTAGGCTCACACAGCTAAGTATTGGAGCCTGGATTTGAATTAGGCAGGAAGACTAGAGCTCAGGCTCTCAACTACCTAGTTAAAAAATGGTGCTGTTTCTTAATTCAGTGGTATGCAAAACAGTTTTTGCCACTCATTTAAAATACCATGAAAGTAATCAGAGTAGATGTTTATGTAAATGTAAACAACATATATTGCAAAACTATACTATGTTTATTTTCTCTCAAAAAAATTGTTTAACATGCCCATTTTGTCCCAGGGAAAAAGTCTATTTTCCTTCAAAGTGAAGAGTAACATTTAATTTAGCTGGAGAACTGCTAAAATTACTTTGATGGTTCCACTCGTGCATAGCATAGAGATTCATGACAAATATGTAATCTATTTATTTGTCATCCAACTTCAATGACTTCCAAATGTTTCTTCTTAGTAGCTCTTGATTTTGTTTGGATTTTTTTTTTCCCTATGGCCAGTCAAACAACGACTGAACCACGTTTGCTCCAGCCAGGGAATACCAACAAGTTGAATGACAGCTATGGTTATCTAAAATCCTACTACCCTCACTTGCAACTTTGAAGAGCATTCATGCTTTTAGTGTACTGGATTTTTAAAAGAAGAAAAAAACAAAACAAGTTTGCGGCTCAAGTCCCTCCTTTGCTATTTACTGCAGCGAGCTTTCCCATTCCATTTTGCAGGCGAAAGCATGCTAAACAGATCAAGTCAAACTGTCCGAAAGGCTGTCTGCAACCCTCATGGTTAAAAGAGAAGGATTTTGTTCTTTTTCCTTCACACATCAAAGAAGGCACCCGGGGAGGAAATAAACCATAATTAGGCATGAGTGAGCAGACAGACCCCTTCCTCTGTCTTTCCCATCCCCGCCCCCAGACCCTGGCAAACGTCCTGGGAGTGAGCGAGGCGCCGGCCACCGCAGCAGCTGCTGCGAGAGCGCGTCCGTGCCCGCGCCCGCTGCCAGGATCTGGGCGGCGGCGAAGCCGGCCCCGGGGCGCGCTCGCTCGGGAGCGCGCTCATGCAGCGGTTTTCTTCTCCCACTCCCACAATCCAGAGGCTGCGGCGCGGGAGGGGCGGGGAGTCGGCGGAAGGATATGAGCGCGGAGGCAGCAGCGCGCTCCTTTTGACGGCAGGATCGCGGCTTCTGCTGGGCGGCGAGGAGCGGGGTGTGATGCGGCACTGCGGTTTTGAAGCCGTTACTCCGGATCCTCCACAGAGGGCAGAAGACTAGGCTGGAGTGCGGCGCTGATTTTTGTGCTAGGGCTCCCGGAGGCTCACCGAAAAGGCTGGCGGGGCTCAGAAAACTGGAGGCTTAGGGTCATATTCAAGCCCCCACCCCCTGGTAGGGGAAGGGGGCTGGAGGCGAGGCTTGAGGGCGGCCGAGGCATGGTGTCTGGTCGGGGGGAAGGGGCGAGCCCTGCCTGTCGTTGGTGAGGGGCAGAGGAGGCTCTGCGTTTCGAAGCAGCTCCATGCCCACTGGGGGGTGGAAGGTGTTGAGCGGCACACGGAGGTCGAGCCTGGTGGCCGTCCGGAACCCTTAACGTGAAATCGAACGTGGTATTTCATTTAGCCCACGTTGGGATTAATTCATTATAGGCAGCTTCGCTAGTCTGGCTCCTCCAGGAGCTGGGCAACCTTGACGGGCTTTTTGTCTTGCTGCTCCAGCCCCTTTTCCCTTCCTCCTCCTCCAGATGCCTTTTCTCTGCCCCTCCTTGCCCGGTACAGACATTTCCAGTGCAGGCTGCGGATCGTGGCTGCTGTCGAAGCCACTTCTTGGGATTTGGGCTCGTTTCCCTCTGGGGTATTTTTTGAGGAGGGAGAGTTCTATTCTCCGCTCCACGATGGGATTTTCTTCCCGTGCCAAAATAGACTTTCATTGATTTCTACTTCAACGTTTAGTGAACAATTTCCTAGGCGTATTTTTTGTGGTAGTTCCTTTTTTGAAATACATGAGCTGTAAAATGGAGAACGAAATTTTTACTCCCCTTCTGGAGCAGTTCATGACCAGCCCTTTGGTCACTTGGGTGAGTGTTACTTGTTATATATTTTGCTGCATTATCTGTGACTGCAGAGATGGAGGTGGGCATTCGTGTTTGATGATCATTCCGTTCCAGGTTAAAACGTTTGGACCTCTGGCTGCAGGAAATGGGACCAACCTGGATGAATATGTGGCTTTGGTGGATGGGGTGTTCTTGAACCAGGTCATGCTCCAAATGTAAGTGTTCTTTTTTTCTTTTCTAGGTAACTTTGTGTGTGTGTGTGTGTGTTTAATGCATTTTAAAGATTTTATGTTTTAAGCTCCTAATTTGGTTCTTTGCCAGACAAATTCAGGTGGTTTAACAATTGGACCTTGAAAGGAGTGGTAAGCTCACACGCCCAGCTTATTTATCACAACCCAGTGATTAAAATTATGAAACTTTAATTTTTCATTCTGTAAACCATGTATTGTCCCTTACTGTCTTCAGTGCTGAAATTCAAACCACATTGTGTCTTCTGATAATTAGGTAAAAGAGAGAGAGGAAGAGAGAGAGAATAAATATGAGAATGAGAATGAATAAGAATAGTTTCCTATGGGGGGAGTCTTTACTGTGAAGTTATGCACATTTGATGCAGAAATGTTTCTTATTAACCTTTGTGTCTAAAAATAAATGGCTCAGAATTTGAAACTGGTGAAGTAATAACAGATTTCAGAAGAGAGAATTTCAAACAATAGTTTTTACTGGTGAGGAACTGTTGCTGTATCAAGTAATTTAAATGCTACTAAGTGAATAGATGCTTTATTGTGTGGATTATTAGATTAGTATTTGGGGGTTCGTTTAAGGTATTAGAGCTAGTTTTGAAATGCAGGTAAACTGAAATCTTGATGACAACTAGGTAAAGATTTAAAATCTTTATGTTTATGATATTGGGTTTGGAAAGTTTTTGAGATGGGAATTGAATATTGAAATCATATTCGTAGCTGGATCAGTGAATAAAAACTCAATTTTTATCATTGTAGGTATTATATTAATAGCATACACGTATTCTGAGTACATAAGTGTAGATTATCAAACTGAATTTTACAGTTGTGCTCAAAATAATGTATATTTAGCCTTATTTCTCTTGAACAGAATCTGATTACAAAGAATAGTTTGGAACTTTTAATTTCAAAACAGTGTCATCTTTTATATATGTAGGAATTTCATGCATTATTAAAGTTACTAGAGAATTAGTCTACTGTTGACAGACTAATAGCCTAACAAAAAATATCAATTTTGTATTTTATTAGAAGTTTTTAAAGAATTTTCTGATAAAAGAGGGTAGGTGTGAAATCCATAAATAATTGTTCCAGTGGTAACTTTGCAATCTGTTTGCTCAAAGAGTTTGTGTAGTATTTTTAATGTATGTGTTGATCCTACAGGGAAGTATTATGCTACTGTATTTTTTCCAAAAGTGTTTTATTTGTATAGTCACCCAAAGAAATATGTATGTTATCTAAATGCGTGTGTATATATATATTTTCTTAAGAAAGGTAAAAAGAATGTGGACATTAATTATTTCCAGGGACAGTAAATATATTTTTGGCAGCCCTCCCATGGAACTGTCTTTGAAATACCCCACTATTTCTTAAGCAAAATGGTAGACTAATTAAATTGACTTCTATTTTAGGAAACACACATGACAGGAAGGGTAGCCATTACAGTAGATACTCAGAACTTGTTTCCCTGTCTTTTTTCTTGCTTGTTTTTAGACAAGCAAGAATTTTGGATTTGTATAGTGACCTCTACAAAAATAGGCGTGTTTACAAAAATAGGAAAATACATTACTTTGGTTTTCCACTTTAATATTTTTTATCTGAATGATTCTTTTTCCAAAAAAATATTTAGTTTTTTTGAGTCCTGAACAGTTAGACGAGGTGCTAAAAACACTTTAGCTTGTTTCCACTTTGAGTACAGTTTATGCGTAAAAACATATATGTGTACTTTGAATGTTATGGTGTTCCAAAATAGTGGTTGCCAAGTTGTTTTTGGGGGAGAACCTCAAATCTGCTTCTGTTTTCAGTTCCACCTCTCAGTTTCTCTGTTTTTTCAGTGTCCTAATTCTGTTCTGAATGACCTTTATTAAGTAAAGAAAAAGAAAATTAAGAAAAAAAAGAAGTATGCTTTAGCTTTCTAAAAATAATTTGCTAAAATAAAATCAACACAAATTTGTTACCCAGTAGGGTAGCAACATATACATTGTTTTAAAGCTATATTTTGCTGATTTTGAAATAATTTAGACTTCTGTTAAGCACCTTACTTAATATAAATTGTTTGACTCAATGTCAAACAATTGACATTGTCAGTTGAAATTGTACCCAGTAATTGAACCTAAAAGTTAGCCTTTGTCTAAGTAATATCTAGATTACATTTGGTTATAGAATTCATAAAAATCTTTTGTAAATGAAATTTTATTTTTCTTTATGTTTCTTGTGCTTCCAGTTCATTGAGTTTCTTGGATCTGTAGGTTTGTAGTTTTTATCAAAATTTGGCCATTATTTACACACACACACACACACACACACACACACACACACGTTATCTACTTTTTGCCCCCCTTCCTCCTTTTTGGAAATCCAGTTACACTTAGTACTTATGTATCAGGCGCTTGATGTTATGTTCACTGATGTTTTGTTCAGGTTTTTTAGTTTTCTCTGTTTCATTTGGATAATCTTGCTATGTCTCCAAGTTCATTAATCTTTTTTTTCTGTAATGTGTACTCTTCTCTTAATCTTACCCAGCATTTTTTTTTTTAATTTCAGACATGGTTTTATCTCTAGAAATACAGCCCTTTTTTATATCTTCCACTTGTTTAGCTCTCATGTTGTCTTTTCTCTAGCTTCTAGAACATTGTAGAATTCAGTTATAACTGGCTGACCGTCTAGGTCTACAATTAAATCTGCAGCATTTCTGGGTTGGTGTTGATTGATGTTTTATCTCATGGATTGTGTTTACTTGCTTTTGCATGCCTGGTAATTTTTGATTGGATGCCAGGCATTTGGAATTTTTTACCTTGTTGGGTGCTAGATATTTTTGTATTCCATTAAAAATTCTTGAGCTTCGTTCTGGGATGCAGTTAACTTGGGAACAGGGAACTTGATCTTTTCAGATTTTGCTTTTAAATTGTGTTAGGCAGTACCGCTGTTGCACTATAGAGGCAAAACCCTTCTTAATACTCTAGCTGTTGGTAACAGGAGCTATTCCTGGACGTCTGTGAATTCTAGGTGGTGTTTCCTCCAGTCCTTTTCATTGGTTCTTTCACTGCCTTGGGTAGTTTCTCACACGTATGTACTGATAAGTACTCAGTTGAACACTTGAAGAATATCTCTGTAGATCTCTGGATCTATCTGTGTAGCTCTCTCCTTTTTTAGTACTCTGCGTTATATATGATAATCACCTTTCTATCTCCAGACTAAGTTGTGTCTCTTCAACTCAGGAAGACCATTGTGCTCTGCCAGGGTTCCCCATCGTTGTTCCATGGCCTAGAAATTCCTTTAAGGCAGTAAACTAGGGCAATTGTAAGTCCCATCTCATGTGTTTCCCATTTTTCAGAAATCTACTGTTCTTTGTTGCCTGATGTTCATTGTCTTGAAAAAGTCCTTCCAATATTTTGTCTTTATTTTTTTCCCCAGTTGTTTCAGGCAAGAGGGTAAATTTGGTTTCTGTAATTCCTGCTTGGCCAGAAGTGGATATCTGTTTATATACTTGTACATTAAGTACATTATTGCTCCGCCAGTCAGGATAAGCAAAATTATTATTCCTGCTTTCAGATGTGGCATAGAATTTTGTTATAGGAGCCTTATGGTAGAATTTTATTTTCACCTAAAGTGTTAATTAAGTGTAAGTGTTGATTAGTGATTAGATTTGCCATTTTGGACCTAGAATCTGAAAGTAAAGAGTTGATTTCTTCATGCCAGTTTACTGACTCTGCTTTATAATTTCGGGGTCTGTTCACTGACTTGGGCTTCACTGTGTTCAGAGATGAATCCTGGATTTCATTGAGTAGCTCCTTGAATCAAAGAATCTCTGTAAGAGCTTGTGACATGGTGTCAGTCCTCTTTAACTAATGGGAAGAGGAAGCTATTTAGAGATCTGGAATGATGTCCCAGCTCTTTTGCATGCTGCAGGGCATTTTCCTACTTCAGCTAAATGAAATAATTTTTCCCCAGAGCTACCTATATATATGGCTTTGTGACAGTGAAGTAGAAATAATTGTTTTTCTGTTTGAGATGTCATTTAGTTCTGTAACCAAGTTTGAATATTACTTGCTGTGCATTTTTAAGGAATTTATGACAGTAGTTAATTTCATCATTTTAAAGTTTAAAAAGTATGCTATTTATATTACCTAAGCAATTGAAAATATGGATATGTTAAGGTTTTAAGTACTGAGAAAATTACTAATAGTGTCAGAACAATATTTGGAATTACTCTGATTCAATCCCAATAGATAACTGTAGAGATCTATACTTGAAATACTTAGTAAATGTAATATACTTATTATGACTTTTCTTTTAGAATCTTGAGATTGAAGGGACTTCAGAAGTCATCTACTATGAAAATCATTTTCTTTCTTTCTTTCTTTCTTTCTTTCTTTTTTTTTTTTTTGTAAGAGAGAGGGGAAAGAAGGGAGGGAGAATGTGAGGGAGAGAAACATCAATGATCAGTTGCCTCCCATACACATTCCTACTAGGGATCAAACTGCAACCTAGGCATGTGCCCTGACTGGGAATCAAACCAGTGACCTTTCATCTTACGGGGTGATGCCCAACCAGCTGAGCCACACTGGTCGGGGCTGTGCAAAACATTTTTAATTAAACCCCTGACACGTGGTCATCCAACTTCTGTTTAAGTATTCCCTGGGAATCTGTTTTATAAAGTATATTTAAAGTAACCACTTACCTAATAGAGGAAATTGACTGAGAAATGTTCCTTCAGTTATCAATGTTTAAGTTTAAAAAGTAGATTGTACTAGTTTTATGACTACAATAATCCCAAAATGACTTATAAAATACGTAAGTTTTTGCTTTGGCTGGGTGGCTCAGTTGGTTGGAGCATCGTCTCGTACAGCAAAACACTGCAGGTTCTATTCCCTGTCAGGGCACATACCTCGGTTGCAGATTCTGTCCTGGTCAGAGTGTGTATGGGAGGCAACTGACTGATGTTTCTCTGTCAGCCTATCTCTATCCCTCTCTTCTCCTCCCTCCATCCTTTCTATCCCTGCTTCCCTCCCTCCCTCGCTCCCTTACCCTCTCTCTCTAAAATCGATAAACATGTCCTTGGATGAGGATTTAAAAAATGTACATATATACACATGTGTAAGTTATCTTACCAAGTATGGCTCTGACTCTGAATTTATATATATATCTTTGTTTATTTACAGTTGTCCCAGTTTTTCCCCTGTTGCTTTCACCTGCCCAGTATTCCCTTCCACCCCCACTCCCACAGTCAATCCCCACCCTGTTGTCCATGTCCAACTCTAAATTTTGATATGGTCACTCTCAGGTTTTCTCATTGGACCTTATAGTTTTTGTTCATTGCTTCTTTAAAAACACACTCACAAGGTAGCCAGAGTTGCTATCTTATTATAGAGTTTTGTGATTTACCTCCCAGGTATTTCTCAGCTGTGCCCCTGACTCTCAGATTAATGCAGTAGCCCCTAAATGGTCTTCTTACTTTTGGGCTTGCTTCCTTTAACTTGTCTTCTCATCTGTGATCATATGAGATTTTCTAAAACACTCCTATCTTTAAAATGATTCAGTATGCACCCGTGTTCATAGCAGCATAATTTACAATAGCCAAGTGCTGGAAGTAACCTAAGTGCACATCAGTAAATGAATGGATCAAAAAACTGTGGTACATAACACAATGGAATTCTATGCAGCAGAAAGAAAGAAGGAGCTCTTACCCTTTGCAACAGCATGGATGGAACTGGAAAGCATTATGCTAAGCGAAATAAGCCAGGCAGTGAAAGAAAAATACCATATGATCTCACCTTTAACAGGAACCTAAACAACAAAACAAACAAATAAGCAAAATATAGCCAAAGACACTGAACTAGAGAATAGGCTAACAGTGACCAGAGGGAAGAGGGGAGGGAATTTCAGGGGAGAATGGGAAGGGTTTACAGGAACAAATATAAAGGACACATGAACAAAAACTAGGGGGAGGGTGGTAATGGGAGGGAAGTGGGGAGGGATGGGTGGGTGGGCTGGGATGGGAGTAAAGGACAGAAAACTGTACTTGAACAATGATTAAAATAAAAAAAAATGATTCAATAGCTTCTGCCTTGAGAGTAAACATATTGCTTAAGCATGCAGGCTCCTTTGACACTGGCTGCTGCCAACTTCTCTGGTTTTATATTTGCATCATACTACCTCAATTCGTAACAAAAGATTAAGTGCACTTATAGTACGCAAAGATAGGCTGTATTCTCATAGGTCTCTGTGCCTTTCTATATATTCTTCCCTTCTCCAGAACACTCTCCACCTCCTCACTATTGCTTTCTTAACTGACTGATGCTTATTATTTACCATCACTGCTTCTTTGTCATACCCTGGCTTGTCTTAGACTTAGTACTCCAACTTGTGCTTCTATTGGACCCTATACAATGGTACCTCAGTACTCATCATTAATTCGTTCTAGAACTCCTGATGAGTGCTAAAATCTACAAGTATTGAACTGTTCCTGAGCTATCATGAGAATGACCCATTGACCTCTATTTCATCACTAGAGAGGAGGTTGGAGTGGCGAGCAAGTACTGAGTGCTGAAACATTTTTTTCTTGCCAGAATGCCACGAGTACAGGGTTTGACGAGTTCTGAAGTTGAGGAGTACCGGGGTGTGACTGTATATATTTTGGTGACAGTATTTATTCCATTATATTGCAGTTCTTGGTATGGTTTACTCTATTGACTACTTGTGAATTTCTGGAAGCTAGGGTATTGTATCTTTCATCTTTCTACCCCTAGCACCAGTGCTTGAGATACAGTCAATTCTTGATACACTCTTGTATGAATGAATAATAGAGAGGGTATGTGATAAAGTGGAATGAATTTGGCGTGAGTCAGACAGACTTGGGTTCAGTTCTCACTGTGCTACTTATTATTGTATGATCTTAAACAATTTACTTATTATCTCTAAATCTCAGTTTCTACATCTATAAAATGGGAGAAAATGTTTCCTTCCTGAAGTAGACATAATCTGTATTAAGGGGAACGTAGTATCTTATTTTCTGTTTTGTTGACCAGGGTATCCCCAGGGCTGGTTGCTGTCATTATTATCCTGTGCTGTACCATACCTACCTATTTATATTTCCTCAAACAAATCGTGATCATTCAACTTAGTTTTGTATAATCTCTGTTGGTATCACCTCTATAAAGCTGTATGATCTTTAGCAAGTTACTTTAGCAATTTCCTCCTTTATAAACAGGATAAAAAGAGAATCATAGGGCTACTGTGAGAATTTAGTAGGATAATTTGTGCACAGTGCTTAGCATGTAACAAGTGTTCAATAAATGTTAGCTGTTGATATCTTTATTGCTTTATTCTATTATAATAATCATTGTTTCCTAGACTGCTCATTCCTTCTCTCTTTCTCTTTTTTTTTGCCTAAGAAATTCTTATTCATCCTTTCATACCCTGTGAAGTCCCTCGACAGAGTTTATTGCTGTCTCCCCTATGATCCCATATCTACCTTTACTAAATTGTTAAAGTGATATGACTAGTAGACAGCATTTAGAGGCTACAGATTTTGTGTTACGTCATCACCAATACCTAGCATAGAACTCAGCATATATTACCATCACCTAGCATAAATTTGGTATGTCATAAGTTTTCAGGAAATGTCAAAGGAATGAGTGAAGACATTTTGTCATTTTACACATTTTCAAAAATTTGAGGATCCTGTGTAATATTGTAGGATTTAGTTTGTTTTACTTTTTAGTTTGTCTTCTATTTCTCCTTTTCTTCTCTCTCTGCCTCCTTACTTGTTTTAATTACCTTTATTGGATATTTTCTTCACCTATTTTATGTCTTGCTTGAGGTGAGGTGGTAAGAACAAGTCATGGTCCATGATTTTCTCTGGTAGTAGAATACACATGGCCTTCAGTTTGATTTCCATTAACTTTCCTGATGATGTCCCACAAATTGAGATTTTTGTCCATAGCCTTATATTAGACCAGTGTCTTCAAGAGCAACCCCATAGTGAATGTCTGATTCTTAGTATAACACATATCTAGTTAAGCTATAGAAAATGACGAGAACCTAGGGAAGAAGTTAACTAGTTGTTACATATGGGAGTAATTCTAAATTTTTAACTGAACTTTCTGTTTGTAATATTATTAATTATGGGAAACTAGTCCTCACAGTATAGGTGGAAAGGAAAACCAATTTTTAACTATACTCTTTCAGAAGAATACCAGTTAACCTTCTTTTAAGATTTATAAAACAGATTTGTACCAGTTTTAAGCAGAAAGTTTCAGTGTTTTAAAATAAATATTTGAAAATTTAATTGGTATTGAAAATTTTTCTAATATTTCAAATTAGTCATTGGTAAACTAGCTACTTTTAAAGAGTTGGTGTGATATAGAGGAAAAAAAAGATGACTTGAGAGTTGTAAGCTGAAATCCTGAATCAGTCATTTAATGTATTATTTAGTCAGTTATTGAAATAAGAAAATACTCTTAATATTCTCTTTAGTCCTATATTATTTTAGCTCTGTTTTGCTAGTTAATTTTAAAGTTTTTTTTTAATTGATTGATTTTACAGAGAGTCAGAGAAACACGGGTTTGTTGTTTCACTTGTTTATGCATTCATTAGTTGCTTCTTGTATGTGCCCTGACCTGGGATCGAACCTACAGCATTGGTGTTGGGCAACACTCTAACCAACTGAGCTACACAGCCAAAGCTTGCCAGTTAAATAATTAATAAAACTAGGTTGAAGAATAAACTTTATTCTGAGTGAGAGGAGGCCTGCCTCTAACATTGGTGAGAGCCAGGGCAAGCATGTGTTTACCACAAAAGGCCTAAATATTTAAAGGTTCTGAACCACATTAACATGTTGTTAAATATGTCCTGGTTTTTTATTTTGATAAATATACCCTTATAATCATTTGACTCAGGAAAGAGTCAAATTTGGAGTTTGTGGAATTTAGAATTCATAAGCTCACAGTTTTATATCCTCCTGTCACCTCTAGGCTCTGTCTGGCAGGCACCACAAAGAGGTGTCATGTGCATGCTGTGGACATGCTACATGCATGACTGCATCCAAGCTCTGGTACTCCGTCCTCCAAATAGCTGCTTCTTGGCCAAAGGTGTACATATCTGTAGCATAGTCTGTCCTCAGGACAGACCTGGGAAAGAGGCCTGTGCATGCCCTGAAATTGGGTTAGGGGTATTTGGGCAAGAAATTTCAGAGTTCCTGATAATTGGAATGTCATTTTGAAGGGGCATATATAGGTACATCCTTGTGTTTCCCTAGACTCCATGCCTAGTAGTGAGGAGTATGGTCTGAGGAGAGCCAGAGTAAGACTCAGGGCAGAGACCCTTTTTGCCAGGACCGAAATACAATATTCAGTTAGAGACATAAAGTGATGGTTTATTGAAATATCCATTCATTCAGTGAATTGTTTCTGAGGACTTACTATCTAAGTACTGGGGGTATGATGCTGAATAAGGTTTGGTAAGAGAGGTGAACATGTAAACAAATTGCAGTGTGATATACTTATATGTGCTACATAGCAGACTTATATTCTTGATCCATGTTTTTGCATAAAGAGAAGTGATCATTTACATGGAGGAAAGGCTTCTTGGAGGGGGGAACCTTTGAATTGGGACAAGAAAGTTGAGTAGGAGTCATAAACAATGAAAGTAGGAGGAAGGACATTTTAAGCTAAGAAAATATCATGAAGATATGAATAAAAATGGTGGAATCAGGGAACTATAGCATATTTTGTATGGCCAAAGCAGGGATTGTATGCTTCTTGCACATGGGAAATGAATTTGAAGAGGTGTTGAGTGGAAGATACCATGTCCTTAGATACCATGTTATAAAAAAAAAAAAAAAAAAGATTGAGCCTAGGATAATTATCAGGTTTTTTACTTGGGTGAAGAGTGGATGCGTATTACCTTTTGTAAGTAAGGCATTACAGGAGAATGAAAAGTTGAGGGGGGTGCGAAGTGTGGAAAATACGTTCTGAGTTTATTTTGGATTGTTTGGTGAACAGTGACAAATACCTTGTGGGCAAGTGGATACATAGGTCTGGAGCTCAGGGAAAAGGTCTGGGATAGAGATTTAGGAATTAGATTTTAAGTTTGTAATAAAAACTAAGGACATGGGTGTTGGGAAAAAATGTAGATGAGGGCCAATGACAGTTCCTAACAAACAGCAACATTAAAAGGTTGGAGGTTTAAAGAAAGTGGAAAAATTACACAAAGCTGCTGAAAAGAAATCACAAAAGGAGTCAGTTAAAGATGAATACAAGTATTGTCATGCAGGGTTGATGACCTGAGACTTGGAAACCACACATTTGTGGTGGAGCCAGTTGGCATGGTTGAATAACTTACTAATGCTTAGATGCTCAGAAACTGACAAAAATATCTGTAGAGTTTATTCAGAATTGGGGCTTGGTGTGTAGCTGTAAGGTGGGATACTCTCAGGTGAAGAGTTGAATACAGTGTGAGCATTAATGTGAGGTGGAAAGATGTCATGAGGAGGAGGCTGATTAGATTGGAGGTTGCAATAAGGATGAAGGAGAAGAGGCTTAGAAGTTGTAAAGGAGTAAGAGAGGGTGGAATAGGTTGAGGTCAGAGAGAACTTCCAGATTTTGAGTTTTTGGAGGTGGCGATTCTGAGTGGTGATTTAGGGCCTATGAAATAATGGTAATGGGTGGATAAAATGGAATAGGGTGAAAATAACTAAAGTAGACAAGGAATGTACTTCCTTACTCTTTATGCAGCTGTGATCTCTTGATTACCACTAGAAACAGAAATTAGTATTTTGAATTAAAATAGAAAGCTGGAAAATAATAGCTAATTTGTAAGTTATAATGAAAGAAAATTGTAATAGGACTGTTAACACAACTTTATTTTAGCATAATCTTTATATTAAAATCAAACTCTGGGAATATCTCAGTAGTATTTTTTTTAAGTTTTATTTATTGATTGATTTTAGAGCAAGAGAAACGTGAATTTGTTGTCCACTTATTTACGCATTCATAGGTTGATTCTTGTATGTGTCCTGACTGGGGATTGAACCTCAGTCTTGGTGTATGAGGACAACATTCCAAACAACTGAGCTACCTGACCAGGACTTTAGTAGTTTTTTAGGAAGTTTTTTAAATGGTATATTCTTAACGTGACTACTTTCCTAGTCATGGCCACAAAAACGTTCAATTTCATGTTATTATTGACAACAGCCTGACTGGACTTTTTGGCCTAAGTGGTAAAGGCCCAATGAAAATGGTTTAGTTTAGCTGTTGAGTTCTAGTCCAAAGCTGTGGAGAATGAAAAGTTGTGGAGAAAGATCTGTAAAAGCAATATTCCAACCAGTTGTTACAAAAACTGGTTTAGAAAAGTAAATCACAGTAAAATCTCAGTTACTTTGAACATTCAGGGAAAATAGAGTGTTGAGTGTTCTCATAATTTAAGGCTAACTTAATTTTTTCCAACTTATTAAAATCTTTGTGAATGAAGTATATTTCCACTTTGTAAATGGAGTATACATGTGATGTTTTAGAATCTTGTATCTCATTATTTTCAACTTAAGTATTTGTATTGTGGATAACTGACCATGATGAATCTATAGTAAATGGTGAATGGTCCCAAGCATATGTTTGAAAACACATCTCTGGTTATTAGCTTGTTTTTTACCTTTCTTTCTTTAATTTGTATGAATTTTATGTTTGTTTTGAATGAGGAAGGATGAGGAAAAGGGAGGGAGGGAGAGAATATATGTGAGAGAGAGCGAGAGAGTATGTGTATGTTTGTAAGTAGATTAGGGACCCCTATTGTTTGAAGTTAGATTTGACCTCTGTAGGTGTGGATAGTCAAGGTAACCAACTTAAGGGACTAAGTTAGATTTGTTTTAAACCTCAAAGAATGATTGGACTTGGGTAGCCACAGATGAAGAGAGGAGGGTGTTTTGAACTAGGGAATTAGCTTGAAGAAAAAGACTATTGTATTTATGATTTGGGAGATGATAATGAGACTAAGCTTAGTAGAGAATCTAAGTTGGGAAATAGTACATAGAATATAAAGTTGCATAGGCAGAGTAGACCAGATTATGGAAAACTTGAAAATTAACTAGTATAGTTTAGGCTGCATATAACAGGCATTGGAGAGCCATTTAAAATTCCTTGTTAGGGAATTAAAAGTGTAAGTGTAGGAAAATCATTTTGACATTTAGTCTGTAGAACAGATAGTATGGAATTCATTTGTTCATTTAATATTTATTGAGCATCTACTATGTACACTATCCGAAGTACTAAGAATACATCAGTGAATCAATAAAAACATATCGTATTTGTGATTGGAACAAAGGTGGGGACTAGGCAGCGACAAGGAAGGAAGATAGGTGGGTAGTGATGGATGGAAATCTGTGTTTATAGTGATGAGGTTTTAGACCAGCATGGGCTGTTTGGAAAAGGAGCAAATTCAGTTACTACTACAAAAAGAATTGGTGGAATTCTAGATATAGTGTGTGAAAGGAAAGAATGAAAGAGGGTGTCAAGGTTAAAGTTGAACAGACAGAGTATACTTAAAATTATGCATTTATAAGAAAAGATGATGTGGAGTTTGGATATTTAATTTTGTATGAAAAAATAGGAAATTTAGTTTCTTTTTATTTTTCCTAACTTGCAACTAGAAACTTTTAAATGTATATAATATAGTAGTGTGTTTTAACAATGATGCCTAATTTTGTGTGAGAAACATTTCGTTAGCTATGTATTTGTGGTCCTGTTTAAATTCTCATTACTGTTGCCCCAGCTGGTATGGCTAAGTGGATTGAGCACCAGTCTGTGAACCATAAGGCTGCCAGATCGATTCTTAGTCAGGGAACATGCCTGGGTTGTGGGCCAGGCCCCAATGAAGTGAGGTATGCACGGGAGGCAACCACACATTGATATTTCTCTCCCTTTATTTAAAAAAAATTTTTCTCATTACTGTTAATGTATATTTCATTATTAGATTTATTTAGTAAAATGGTTTTGAGGATGTGTTATTACAATTCTTTTGGGCTATTGGGATGCTTTAAAGTCTGCATTTATAGAATATAACTTATCTAAGAGATTTAACAGTTCCCTGAAAACTAAGTTGCATTAAAACTGATCAATTCTTAGAATTTAGCCATCTTTGTATTACACAGTCATACCTCAGTGCTCATCGGCTTCAGAACTCATCAACCATATACTCGTTGCATTTTGATGAGAAAAAAATGTTTCAGCACTTAGTACTGCTCAGGGCACATAGCACTTGCTAGAACTTGTATGAGTCATGATGACCCCCCTCAAGAGAAAATGCTTAATTGTTCAGTAGTCATGGGTTTCAGCACTCATCTAGAGTTCTGGAACACATTGATGAGTACTGAGGCACCACTGTACTTCCGTGATTAAGATTCAAAGTTTCATCTGTGATAACAGAAAGAGCTCAAAGTGGTATTTCAGAGTTTGGTCAGCGTTGTTCTCAATACATTTTTCTGTTTTCTGAAAATATTCATATAATTACTTGAGTTATTTACTCCAGAAGAAACTCCCAGTCTTCTTTGCACATTTCTCTAGACATTTATTTTTGTTTTTTATTAAATTCTACAATGAAGATATGAAATCCAGTATTTATTGAGTATTATACATTTCTTCTGAACATACTATTATCCATCAACTTTGCTGTTTATAGCTGCTTTTGAAATATTCTAAATCATAGGTCAGTTATTTCTCTGTCTTTTAAAAACCAGTTGTTTACTTTATTAAATTGGGGGTTCCCCAAACTGTATACTTCTCTTGGGCCATTTGTAGACCATGCTACAAATTTCTTTAACTTGTTTATTATTAATAATCCTTATCTCCCTGTTTGTGTGCCTTTACTCTAACTTGGTTTTCAGTTCATCACATCTTTTTAAATACTATGCTTGTTTATATATCCATGCCTGTTTTTCCTCTTTATTTACTTCTTTTTGTTGTATACATTTCTTCCTTCATTTTCATCTGTAGTAGTGCTTTATAAATAGATATCTGTTATTTTGCCTTTAATTGGGGGGCTGGAAATGAAGTTAGCTTGTCATCCTTTTGGAGCACTTTCCTGATACACTGACAAGGGCGAATTAAACCAGTATCGTGGTAATCTCATTTTCCTCTTAATTGAATTCATATTCTTAGAGTTATTCTGTATGAGGACTATTTTTTTTAATATTAGAGAAACTGATGATAAAAAAGGGTTTTATTATCAATTTAAAGACATTTGAGATAAGTTTCTATGATTGTATATATTATTAATTAGATTATATTTTGAAGAATATTTTTCAAAGTTTTTCTTCATTTTAAAGGGCTTCATTGCTTCTCAAAATTGACAATAATACTTGTTACTGATAATTAATCAAGTGAACTATTTAAATTGCCCTAGGAGGGTTCATGGACCTCAGATTAAGAATCCTTTCTCTATTGAATTGATAATATGGGGGTGTAAGCCATAAGTCTGTCACAAATCATGGGAAATACCTAATTATACATCTGCTCATTTTGTGATTTCTTGAGTCTTTAGGACTGACTAGGTTGCCCTAAAATACTGATAAAAATAAATCTCTTTCACCCTATTGTATTAATGACAAGAAGTAAGAGTTCCATAACAGGTTAGTGATACCTATTGGTGCTAAACAATCTTTGTTTCAGTTACTGGCCATGTGGATGAATGAAGGATGAACCTTCATCCATATGAATGAAGGTTCTTTTACTTTATAAAGGCATCAGTTAGTGTAATATTAAGTACTCAGTTCTCCATACCACAAATAGGAATTGATATTCCAAATACAGTGGCTCTCAATTTGTTGACATCAACAAATTCCTGGGGGTCTACTTGTCTGTCAGGTCAAAATTACTTTCATAATAATATTAAGATGGCATTTGCCTTTTTGGCCTGTGTTGCAAAAGCATTGATGGTGCAAAGCAAATATGGGTGAAACTGCCAACACATTAGCATCAGTCAAGGAGTGGTACCAAATTGTACCAGCAGGTATTGTATTCTTCACACAATATATTATACTTACAGTTAAAAAGAAATCCATTTGCACTTAGACATGTCTTTGATGAAGCAGTGGAAGTTATTTTATTGAGTCTTGATCACTCATTACATATCTTTAACATTTGTAGAACAAAATGAGAAGTATGCATTAAACATTTGTGTTGCATAATGGAGTGTGGTGATTATCTCAAGGAAAAATACTGATGATTTTTTTTTTTTTGAGCTGCAAACTGAACAAGTATTTTGTGGAACACTATATTTACTTGAAAGAACTGAAAAACCATAGTTATTAAGACTTAAATATTGGGCAGACGTTTTCTCAAAAATGAGCAAAGTGAGCCTGTTACTTCAAGAAAAACAACTGATCGTGTGTGTTATCAGTAATAAAATTTGAATTATAGAAAACGTGAGCTTAGAAGGCTTCTCAGTATTTAAACTTTTCTGATGAGATGGAGGTGATATTAATCAAATTGATTTTTTATATTGAATAATAAAATGCCAAATTTGGAAGATATCTATAACTCAGTGAACCAATATTATCAAAATGACCAATGTATAATAAGAAATCATGGGTATTTAAAAGATTCATTCAGCGTACCAGATAGACCAATGGAAGAAAAGGTCATTGGTATGATTTCAGGTTCCACTTTACTGAATTTTGGTAGCATCAAGGAAGAATGCCAATAATTTTCTGAAAGGCTATTAAAATATTCTTTCCAATTTTATCTTTGTCAGTTTTCTTTATGTACTTAGAACAAAATAGTATATTCAATGCATTGAATACAGAAGCAGATTTAAGAATCCAGATGTATTTTATTAAACCAAACTCATTAAAGAGATTTACTCCGTTGTAAAATGTCACTTGCCTCTAACATTTTTTGTTTTTAGAAAAGATAGTTATTTATAATAAAAATGTTCTTTATGTTAACATGCAATGTGTTAGTTATTTTTAGTGGATGAGTAAATTATTTTTCAATTCTTAATTTTTTAAAAATATTTAAAAAATTTATTATTAGAGGACAGGAGGGGAGGGAGGAAGAGAGGTAGAGAAACATCAATATGATTGGATACATCGATCTGTTGCCTCTAATTTGCCCACAACTGGAGACATGGTCCACAACCCGGGCATGTGCCCTGACAGGGAATTGAACCGGGCAACCTTTCAGATTGCAGACTGACATTCAATCCACTAAGCCATACCAGCCAGGGCTCTTAACTTTAATTTTTAATATAGGAAATGTATATAGATATAACTTAAAGCTCTTTGGAGCCTCAGTAAATTTTAAGAGTGAAATGGAGTCCTTGGACCAAAAAGTGAGAAAACTGCTAGACTGATATTTTGAGGGCTCATGTTGGCTCATTCTAAAAAATAAAGGGTAGATTTTCAGTAATTTTTTCCAATTCAGATAAAATCAAGGTTCATTGTATGTATAGTATTGGACTTTTATTGTTTTTGTGTTCATTTGAAACTTTTAAATCAGAATATTTGTTTTGTTTGTTAAATCAGTGACAATCACTCTGTACTGTTAGCTCAGTCTTGGGCTAACTAGAATATGTCATAGATATTTCTTCAACTCTTGAAGAAGTAACTTAATGTATCTTAAATTATGATAAAGTATTTGAAGGGGACTGTGTGGATAATCTCTCCATGGTAATTAATTTTGTATCACATACCTTTCTAAGAATGACTGTTCAGTCATTGTAAATATTGAATTAGTTAACATATGTGAAAGTATTCTGTAGGTATATAAAATATTATATTAATATTAGGTTTTATTGTTGGCCATCATACACAGTGATACAATTTGTGAGGAAGAAGAGAAATAAGGGTAAAGGGATCCTCTTTTTAAAAAACAACTCTTTTCCCTTGTCATTCTCAAAGCTAAGATATAGATACCTTACTACTTACATGACCCTACATTGTAATGATATTTACCCAGTTAATTATTTTTGATAAAATAATCATTCTGGTATATGCACATTTAAAGTTAAATATGTAGATAACTTAGTTATTTCAAGTGTTTCACAGTGACATGCAAATGTTATATAATTGTGTTGCCATGTAACATATCTCAAAAAACTTTAAAGCCCTGCATACAACTAGTTTTAAATTAGAGTGGCGTGATAAAAAACATGAGCACATGTAGTTGTTAAGCACCAACACAAAACAGATGGTTGAAGAGGATACATAACAGGTTTACAGTCTGGTTAGAAGAGCATAAAGCCATTAAAACTATCACATTTCTGTTTCTCATAGATATTAGTCAATGAATAAGTAAAGACATAATCCTTGGATATACAAAGACCAAATCTTAGAATTTTAGTTTTGTAGTACTGCACACTTTTATTTGTTATCCTAATTTAAAAATTACTATATACTGTGGTAGATAATACTATTGCCTGTTTATTGAAATCAATGCATCTTGTCATAAGTAGGTCATTTATAAATATGAAATAGCTTGAAGCTCTCTTTTACTGCCATGTTCCATTTAACTTCTGGCTGGACAAATTTGAACAATATCGCCTAGGCTATTTGCCTGTAAAGCATTTTTCAATTTTTATCTTACAAAAAGAAATGGTTGATTTGAGATTATGTTGGGTTTGAAAGAGCTGTGTATGATTAAAAAGGCACTTGCTCGTATATCACATATGTATCATTCAGTTGCTTATCCTTTATTGTAGAGAAAGTCCTTTCTAAAAATAAATCCTGTTTTTTTTTTAAGGTATGTTTTCAAAGGGAGTAATCAAAACTTATTACTTAATGACTCTATCTTTGTTTAGCATTTTAAGTATTAAATGTGAAGGAAAGAATATTTAGAATATGTAATAGACTACAATTTCTTTTTAGGGAATTTTAGAATCAGTGTGTACTACATACTGTTTGTTTAAATTACTGTATGTACTGTGACTTTTATTGTATGAGGAAATAAACCTTAAATTACACAAAGGAATGGAGTGCCTATCTTTTTACAGAAGAAAATTTTTGTATTGCATTATTTTCTTCTGTTTATGTGTAGTCACATGTGTCTCATGACTGAATCTCTAGCAATGAATTCTGCTTATATAGTTTTATTATGTGTGCTTCAGCTAAGTAATAGATAAAAAAAATTTTTCCCCTAGAAGTAAATAATATGACCAGGCTTCATAAAACAGAATTGTTTTCCTTCTTTAAAAATTATTTTACATGATTAAAAGATGATTTAATACCAAAACTTTCCTAGTGAAGAACAGCAATCCTCCCCTGACCTTCTTCAAAGTAATTTTTTCTTTCTTTTAGCCTTGTATATTGTGATAATAATGTGACTACCCTAGTATTTCTTGATTTATTCCTTTTAGCCATTATCTGTTGACATCCTGATAATGATAGATGAGATTTTAGCTTTTTAAATTCCTTACCTCTCTTTTTTCTTACCTTGTTTTTCTAATGTACTTATTATAACTTTAATGAAATCAGCAATCAGTATTTATATTAGTATAACTAATACAGGGTGGGTCAAAAGTAGGTTTACAGTTATTTGTATGGAAATTATTATAATAATAAATGATAATACAAGAATAAACTGTTTCACGTACATACAGCTGTAACTATTTTTGCCCCACCTGTGTGCTTCCTGCAGAGCCAGGCAGTGTATCATTATTACATTTTTCTTTTTAAAGAATACTATTTTTCCTGAAGTTTCTAATTTTCTTGATTTGCATAATTTTCAGTAAATCTAACCTTAAGTATGCAACTGTTTTTCATAGGAGAGGAGATGAGGACTTTTCAGACAGTTTCACCTGAGGTTAATTTCTCTCACATAAAGAAGATCACATTCTTGGGGTGAAAGGGCTTGTTTTCCATGATCCTAGCATATGTCAGTTTGACCCTAACTCATACTAGGCATGCATGAAATGGGAAACCTAAACCTTTGTAATTGAAAGTTTATTGTTCTCTAGATCCATGCCTAGAGTGTTTAGCAGTTATGCTGGTATCCAAGTCCAAAAAGTTTACAGATAGACTATGATGTGATATCCAGTGATTCTAAAGAAGAAGGAACTTTCCAGTTCTGTTTGCATATAAAATAACTTATGGTTGTACAGTGTAGATTAGAAACTGAAACTTAGGCCCTGAGTACCTAGGTATTAGCCTATTCTACCAAAGAACTCCACGCTTCTATTCAATTTCCTTGTGAGTCTACTAGATCATAGAAATCCCCTTAAATTCCATGTAATTGTAGCAAAGATTTGTAAACACAAAAACACCACAGTTTTATAAAAAGATGCAGAAAACTTTCATTCTCTTATCTTTGAAATCCCTGTTGAATGTGAGATTAATTTTAGATATTGGAGTACTTTTCCATAAATTTTCAACATACTTTCTCTAGCTTATGTAAATTGTATTTTTCACTTTTCCCCAATTTCTAAAATAATTTCATTTGATGTCCTTAATATATGCATACTAAAGAATTTGCTCTTTTTATATTCAGAATTATCTTAATTTGTTATAAACCATCTTAAAGGCTGAAAAAATGAAATATAAAACTTGGAAATAAAATTTTAAAAAATTTGTTTAAGATTTTGAGCAAACCAAAACTCTAAATTCTTAAATTTTGCTCATTCTTAGAAGAGCTTTAGGCAAAGGAGGAGACTACAAAGCTTTTGAGCAACTGAATGCATTTCAAAATATCACATGAGGAATATTGGACATAAAATTTAAAGAGAAATTTTAAAACTTTGTTTTTAGTTCACTTAGCATAATGCTGTCCAGTTCTATCCATGTTGTCACAAAGGCTAGGAGCTCCTTTCTGCTGCGTAGAATTCCGTTGTGTGAATGTACCGTAGTTTTTTGATCCATTCATTTATTGATGGGCACTTAGGTTGCTTCCAGCACTTGGCTATTGTAAACTGTGCTGCTATGAACATTGGGGTGCATAAGTTCTTTTGGATTGGTGTTTCGGGGTTCTTAGGATGTAATCCCAGCAGTGGAATTGCCAGGTCAAAAAGCAGTTCCATTTTTAGTTTTCTGAGGAAATTCCATACTGTTTTTCATAGTGAAATAAGCCAGGTGGTGAAAGACAAATACTATATGATCTCACCTTTAACTGGAACCTAATCAACAAAATAAACAAGCAAATAAAATATAACCAAAGACATTGAAATTAAGAACAAACTGACAGTAACCAGAGGGGAGAAGGGAGGAGATATTGGGGGGGTGAAGGGTTTACAACAACAACTGTAAAGGACACGTGGATAAAAACAAGGAAGGGTGGAAATAGGGGAGGGAGATAGGGCTGGCTGGGGTGGTGCAGAGGGGTGGGGGGAAAAGGCAGAATACTGTACTTTAACAACAATAAAATTCAAAAGTATTTAATAAAAAGTAAAAATAAAAAATAAAATAATAGAAAATAAAACTCTGTTTTTAAAAAATCACTTGAAAGAACACAGACGTGGTAACAACTCTGTCAGGGACAAAGATAGTATTTACTTTATAAAAGTTTTGAAAGTAGGAATGAAATCACACATTTATTAGAATATTAGACATCCATCCCAAAGTATAATCCAGATTACATAGTACTATGTAATAATGGGTTTGCACTCTAAATTTGTACAGTTTTTTAAGCTTCTATACATTTTCATTTATAGTATTAAATTTTTTCTTAAATATTTGTTGTCAGAATTAAACACTTAGGTTTATAGTAAATACTGCTGTAATGAATTCAGTGGGGAAAGGACTCTTTTTTTTTTAGTTTAATTACTGTGAAAACACTTAAGAATATGCTCAAACAATAAAAACAACTGGTTGTTATATACATGGGTTTCATAGATAACATTGCTTAAACCTTTTTCTGTCCGTCTTTGTCATGAGTATCCTGTATGGGAAAAGGCTGAAAAGAGAGTAAAGGGAAAAAAATAACTAAGATCTTAGTCAAACTTTGGACTTTGATTTTCTGACTTATAGTGAAACTAGATACTCTGAAGTATTTTTTAGGTCTAAATATTACCACTGTGTGTATGACTAGGAGACATTCAGGGGTGAGAAGTACAAAAGGGGCTTCAACTGTAGAGTTAAGAAAATAAAAATAAAAAGTTGGAAGAAGGCTAGAAGGGAAAGGTATTTACAGAGTATCTATGATTGCAAATGAAATTTCCATGACTGGGTAGTATACCTAACATTTTTGTTACTAGGGTTGCTTCTACTCTCTTCTGTCCATTACAAGTATATTTTTCTCCATAATGGTAGTTTGACTTAAACTTAACTTTTATATATTAAGTAATATGGCTATATTAGGTACTCTGAGTGTTTGTTTAACTTAAACTGACGAAAAGTGTACCCAAGTTCACTTAAGGAAGCAAGATTTTCCTTCCACTCTCTGGGTTTTTAATCATTACTTCCTGACCATGTGGCTGTTTGTCTGCCATGACACATGATCTAACTTTTGTGATATGGTCTCCTTGTTTTTGTAAGTAACTAGTTCTGGTTGATGCTTTTATAAAACTCACAGACCCACTTTTCAGTTATATTCTCATTTGCTTTGGGCTGTTCGTTTTTTCCCTGGCACTAAGTATAAATCAGTCACTGATCAGATACAGCCTGCCTTATTACTATTCTCCCTGTTCTGTAGATCTCAAATTGTAGTTTAGGACTCTTATTCAATTGATCTTTAAAACACAAACCTTAGTAAAAACTATCTATTCCAGACTTCCAAGTGAGTTGTCATCTCATTATTCTCATTAGAAAGCAAGAATTTTTAAAACACTGTGCTGCTTAGTCTCAGATTGTTTATTCTTATTTTTATTTATTCAAACAATATTTATTTATGACATATGCTAATTTTTATGTGAATATAATATGGCCCCTGTCAGAACCTTACAGTCCAGTGAAAAGTGAGAGCATAAATGCAATTAAATAGTGGAAGACCTTTGATAGAATTATGTCTCCCCACCCCCAAAAAAGGGAATAATGTTATACTATGTGGTGGAGCTGATGGACTGAATAGTCTGGAATTGTGAGGATGATTCAGTATTAGAAATTGTAACAGTGTAATTCACCACATTGACATACTAAAGGAGAAGAATCAGATGGGAACAAATATAGGAAAACTGAAGAAAATTCAATACCCGTTCAGATATTAAATAGTAACGGGGGAAATTAACTGGAAGGAGGGTCTCCATCAGAAAATTGTGGCAGATATTATGCATTAATGGTAAAATATTAAAAGCAACCCCAGTAAATTTGAGAACAAGGTAAGGATAGTTCTTATCTCCATTATTATTTGTTAATGCAGTATGTAAAGAAATAGAAATGAGATACAAGATTGGAAAGGAGGAAATAAACTGTCATTTGCTGATAATACAATTTTTTTTAAACCAGGAAACCCAAGAAAATGAACTGAGAAAACTAAATTTCAAAAAGCGGTTAATCAGAAGTACAGTATAAAAAAAGCTATAGATTTCCTATTATATACTAGCAATAATAGGTAGACAGTGTAATGGAAAGAAATCCATTTCACAAACAAAAACCCAAATAAGAGAAAAAAAATATTGTAAAGATTTTATTTATTTATTCTTAGGGGGCGAAGGGAGAAAGAGACAGGAACATCACTGTGTGAGAGGAACATTGATTAGTGTCCTCTTGCATACACCCAGCTGGGGACAGTCTGAAACCCAGACATGTGCCCTGACCTGGAATTGAACTGGCAACCTTTTGCTCTGCAGGATGATGGCCAACCAAATGAGCCACATGGGTCAGCACAAGAAAAAATTTTAATTTAAATGTGTAAGGCTTTTATGGAAATTTAAAAATTTATTCATTCAAATGTCAGGATTTTTTTAATCCTCACCTGAAGATAATGTTTATTGATTTGAGACAGACACAGAGAGACAGATAGTGATGAGAGAGACAAACATCTATTGGTTGCCTCCTATCCAAACCTGAATTGGGGATCCGATCCGATTTGCAACCTAGGTATGTGCCCTGACCAGGAATGGAACCTGCATCTTTTTGGTGCATGGTACGATGCTTCAACCAAGCCACCTGACCAGGGTGCAAATGTCAGTTTCTTGTCAAATTAATATTATTAATAAAATTCTAATAAATCTCCATGAGGTTTATCATAGGACCTTATAAATATCCTAAAGTTCATAGAAAAGAGCAGTATGTATTACTAACCCGCAGTATGTATTAGGATGATTTAAAAAAAACAAAAATAAAAGAAGGGCTTTTCCTAATGGAAACATGATAGTAATAAAGCAATAATAATATAAAAAAGTTTTGGTGACATAGGAGTAGACAGATGGATAAATAGAATAGATTCCAAAAATAAAAAATCACACTTTATATGGGAATCCAGTGTATCATAGAGATCAGTGGAAAATGATAAGCACTTTAGTAATTGGTGTTGGAATAATTGATTATCAACATGGAAAAACTACAAATTATATTCAAGAAGACCTCTAAGAGCACTAATAAACTGTTAAAATAAGAAAATTTAGCAAGGCTTTTAAAGATAAGAGCAATACACAAATATTGATGGCATTTATGTATCAGTAATAACTTATTAGCATCTATATTTTTTAAATACTACATTCATTCAAACAGTGAAAACTAGAAGGTATTTAAGAATATATCTACTAAAAGGTCTTCCTGTAGAAAATTATAAACTGGTTTATTTTTTTTTTTTTTTGCATTTCATTCTTATTTTTTTAAGGGCTGAATTTTGGATATGACCTCAAAAGCACAAGAAGCTAAAGCAGAAATAGAAAAGTGGGATTATACAAACTTCCATACAACAAAGGAAATAACAAAATGAAAAGGCAACCTACAATAGTTATCAAAGTTATTATGTTATAGTAATTGATTGTGATCTGTTGAATATTATAGGGAATTGTGAGTGTATTGATATAAATAAATAAATTGAAGATTGGTGACGATCAGATTACTGATAAAATTTCAAAGTACAAGCCCTAGCTGGGTGGTTCATTTGCTTTCAGCATCGCCCCTTAGACCAAAACGTTGCCAGTTCTATCACTAATCAGGGCACATACCTAGGCTGAGGGTTTGATCCCCAGTCAGGGCATGTATAGGAGGCAACCAATAGATGTTTCTCTCTCACATCAATGTTTCTCCCTCTTTCTATCTCTCAAATCATTAAACATATCCTCAGGTGAGAATTTAAAAAATGTTCAAAGTGTGTTCTACCAAAATACTTAATTACAAAAGGAAAATAGTTAACTGTGATGGGGAAAACTGTCATCTATCAGTTTAATTAAGTGATGAAAGTGGGTATCATCAGTAATGGGACAAATCAAAATTATGTTCCACTTTTTAGGATGCATTGAGAAGAACACAGCATCTCTTTTGTGGTTTTCCTGTCAAAGATACATAACCTGAACTTAATTATGAGTCAGACACAGTTTAATCAGAGAAACCCAATTAAAGGACATTCTATGATATAACTGACCATGTAACATTTTTAAATGTGTAAGTCATGAATTCAGGGAAAGATTGAAACTTTTTTTTCAGGCTAAAAGAAACTAAAGATTGCAATTCATACTACTGAATGTGAAGTGTGATTTTGAACTAGGTTCTTTTTGATAAAGGGCATTCATTTATTTTTTGTAACAATAAACTTGATTGGATCCTAAATATTAGATGGTTGTAATATATACGTTAGTACGGCAAGGGAATAGTTGAGGTAAAGCAGTAGTTCTCAGCATATGGTTTGAGTCTCCTTTCAGAGAGTCCAGAGGGTCTTCTTTTTTCTACATACCTGGGTGAGGCTGCATATATGTGAACCAAAATAACAAACAATAGGTTGAATGCAGAAGCAAAGATGAGCATTACCTGTTTTTAAAAATTAAACCAGATATTAAAGATTTATAAAAATAGGGAAACAGTATCACTCTCCTCACTGTTTTTTTAATTGTAAATTTTAATTTTTTAAATATTTAAAATGTACCTAGTGATGATTTGATATATATTGTGAAAGCATTCCCACCCTCTAGTTAATTAACACATCTGTTACTTTACATTTTTATCTTTAGTGTGCATGTGAACATTTAAGTTCCACTCTTAGTAGATCTCATTTATATAATACAGTGTTATCAGCTATTATATTTCACATTAGATCTTTATATCTTATTCATACTATAACCGAAAGTCTGTACCTATTAAAAATTTTGTTTAAAAAGTGATTTTAAAGCAAGGAAGAGGGAGAGAAAGAGACATAGTTTTTGTTGTTCCACTTACTTATGCATTCAGGGATTGAACCCACAACCTTGGTTTATTGGGATGATACTGTAACCAGCCTGGGCCAAGATGAATGTTTGTACCCTTTACCAACCTCTTCCTATTCTCCTTACCCCTCAGCCCCTGGCAACTACTTTTCTATTTTCTGTTTTTATTCATTTGACCTTTTTTTTTTTAGATTCCACGTATAAGTGAGAACAGATAATTTTTTTGACTTTGGCTTAATTCATTTAGGGTAATACTTGTCAAGGTCCATCCATGTTGTTGCAAATGGCAGCTTTCCTTCTTTCTCGTGGCTGAATAATATTTGTGTGTGTGCGTATATCAGCTCTTTACTCATTTATCTGTAGATGTACACTTAAGTTGTTTCCCTGTCTTGGCTGTTGTAAATAATACTGTGCTGAACATGGGAGTGCAGACGTCTTTTTGAGATCCCATTTTCTTTCCTTTGTCTTGTATACACAGAAGTGGGGATTGCTGGGTTATATAGTAGCTCTATTTTTAATTTTTTGAGGAACCCCCATAGTGATTTCACCAATTCACATTCCGACCAACAGTGCACAAAGGTTCTCTCTTCACATCTTCGCCATGCTTATTTCTTGTCTTTTGATGATAGCCATTCTAATGGGTATGAGGTGATGTCTCATTGTAGTTTTGATTTGCATTTCCCTGATGATTAATGATGTTTAGCACCTTTTCATGTTAGCCATTTGTATGTCTTGGGGAAAATGTCTATTCAGTTTCTTTGTCCATTTTAAAATCGGGTTGTTGTTTTCTGATACTGAGTTGTATGAGTTCTTTTTTTTTTTTAAGATTGTATTTATTTATTTTTAGAGAGGGGAGGGAGGGAGGGAGAGAGAGAGAGAGAGAGAGAGAGACATCAATGTGTGGTTGCTGGGGGACATGGCCTGCAACCTAGGCATGTGCCCTGACTGGGAATCGAACCTGCGATGCCTGGTTCTCAGCCCGTGCTCAATCCACTGAGCTACACCAGCCAGGGCGAGTTCTTTATAATACTTTAGATATTAGCCCCTTAGAAGATACATGATTTGCAGTACTTGTTTTCTTTCCATAAGTTGCCTTTTCATATTGTTAATGGTTTTCTTTGTTGTAAGAAGCTTTTAAGTTTGAGGTAGGCACACTTGTTTATTTTTGCCTTGGTTGCCTTTGCTTTTGGTGTCATTGAATTTCTCATTCTTAACCATAGCCTGTTTTTCTTCTCTGGTTTCTGCTACATCAGAATCACTCAACCCTTTGCTTCCACTAAATCTATAGAGTATCTGCATATTAACCTGTGCTATCACTTCATTCTTTAATTTCCCAGGGATATTTCCTGTGATATACACTCTTCATTATCCAGTGAAAAGATACAACATTTATTGTTTTACAACCAATAAATGGTTTACATTCTTGATTTAAACAGATTTATTTGGGTTATGGAAATACACATATTCAAGGAAATAAGAGGTTATTTATTCCAGGAAGTTGGGGAGACAAAATGATAATGAAGGGCAACATCTGACTTATGTTTCAAATTTATTGTGCTATTGTCTTAGAATGTCAGACTCATTTTTATCAGTTAGAAGCACTGAATACTTTTCAAAGTAACCATCTGTCTTTTTAGATCATCTCTCTTAATGCAGATGAATGTATAGTTTGTTTAAAGAAAAATGTATTATATAATTATTTTTAGTTGTCTATAGGTTAATAGGTATATTTCAGCATAATTTCAAAGTATTTTTTATTTCTTTCAGTAATCCTAAATCGGAGAGTCAGAGAGTAAATAAAAAAGTCAACAATGATGCCTCACTTAGAATTCATAATCTATCCATTTTGGTGAGACAGATAAAATTTTATTATCAGGTAAGTGGGTTTTTTTCCATCTTGTATTTTAATAACTGCCCGTATATTCACATTTTTGTCTTATTTAGTATCAATCACCTAACGTATACTGAATGCTTTTTATAGCCAGGTACTGGTCTGTTTGCTGGAGATAGAACAGTAATAACATAGTCTATTTTTATACAATATTAAGATATAAGCAGGCACTTCATTATTATCTAATTTTACACATATTATTGTATTTTATGATTTTTTTAACTAATTTTCAGTTTCCTGGGAATTCACATAGTTCAATACTTTGTTAGCCTGCTTGAAGTATGCTTTTGAAGAGTAGTGCCTTGCTTTTTTTTTTGAAGAGCTATGCTTGTGCTTTTTTCTTTTTTTCACTTAAACTGGATGCATATTTCATAATTTAAATATGAGGATATTAATATACGTCTAAGAATTGCTATAGCTGCATCACACAAATATTGGTGTATTATGTTTTTTAAATGTATATATCTGAATTTATAATTTTTGTTATGATTTCTTAATTCAGTCATGAGTTACTAGAGATAAGCTTTTAGATTTCCAAACATATGGTATTTTTCAAGCAATCTGTTTATTTTTGCTCAAAGAATGTGGTTTATATAATAATTATTTTTTGACATTTGTTAAAAATTACTTGGCTTGGCCTAGTATGTTGTCAGTTTTATTAAAGTTCCATGTGTGATTGAAAGAGATGTGCATTCTTTAATTGTTTGGTGCAGAGTCAGAGTAAGCTTGTTTGTTAATTATATTGTTGAAACTTTTTGCAGCCTGATTAATTTTGTCTCTTGTTCTATCAGTTTTTGAGAAAGATGACTTGAAATTTCTCATGATGATGGATTTGTCAAGTTTTCCTTTGTATACTTTAAAGCTGTGTTATTGGGTACAAATGAGTTTAAAATTGTTCAATTTTTAGAAGAATTATAGTATTTATCAATATCTATTTCTATATGTTTTTCCTGGTTTAAAAGTTTTATACTTCACATCTGTTGTTTTTTAGAAAGCCACTCTTGAAATTATCCCTTTCATATTTATCATAGCAAAGGCCAGAATTAATCAGTATCTGTACTCTTATGAATAGTACTATAGTCTTGGAATGCTATAACTCCAGTCATTCCCCCTTTGACTTTTAAGTTGTTACTATCTTTTTTAAAAAACAAAGTTTAAAATAAATTTAGTTTTTTTATACCTCATAAATCATGTTGAAATTACAGTCCAATAAATAAAATCACTGTTTTTTTACATCACGCTACATGGTTTCCTTTTATCTCCCCCCTGCCATGGTTTTCTTTTCTTTTCTTTCTCAGACCAGCCTTTGGGATCATTTTCTTACTGAAGTATAGCTTTTAAATGTTTGTTTAGAGAGGGCTTGATGATAAAGTTTCTCAATGTTTGTCTGAAAAATGCCTTTATTTCACCCTTGTTTTTGAAAGATAGATTTATTGGGTTAACAATTAAGTTTCCCTCAGTGTTTTGCAGATTTTATTCTTCCATCTCTGTGTTTTTTATTATTCTGGAGAAGTCAGCTGTAAGTCTAATTTTTGTTCCTGGGTTAAGTTGTCATTTTTCTTTCCTAGCTGCTGATTTTTTCTCTTCTAATATTGGCTTTTTCCTGTTCTCTTATCTGATATACTTCCAATATTTCTATTACATGTATAGTAGGCTTTCTTATTCTATCCTCTGAGAATTTTTTCAGAACTGTCTTTTCAGTTTGCTAATTTGCCTGGCATAGTTGTCAAACCTCTGTTTAACCCACTGATTAATTTTTGACCCTCAATAATTATATCTTTCATTTCTAGAAGTTCTGTTTGATTTTGTTACATTTGTTTTTCATTTTGTTTATCATTCTTTTAATTCCTTTGTTTACTTTTTTAGAAATTAAAAAAATTTCTACTTTAGATTTTTACATCTGATAATTCCGAAATCTGAAAACAGATCTGTGGGGATCTGCATCTGCCCTGTGTTTTCTTTTTTTTTCTTTCTTTCTTTTTTTTTTTTTTAAAGATTGTATTTGTGTTTAGAGAGAGGAAGGGAGGGAGAAAGAAAGGGAGAGAAACATTATGTGTGGTTTCCTGTCACAGGCTCCCCACTAGGGACGTGGCCCACAACCCAGATACGTGCCCTAGATTGGGAGTCGAACCAGTGACCCTTTGGTTTTCAGGCTGGCACTCAGTCCACTGAGCTACAGCAGCTAGGGTTGCCTATGTTTTCTATTTGCCATTTTTCATAGTGTTTGGTGGTGGCAATGATGTGTATGTGTGTGTTTTGTGAGTTTGTTTTGGGAGGGGGTTTATCTGTGGGAATACTGTTGTGTCTGAGCCAAGTATGCGTTGCTTCAGAGATTTGCTTTCTTTTTTTTTTAAAGATTTATTTATTTATTTTTGGAGAGGGAAGGGAGGGAGAAAGAGAGAGAGAGAGAGAGAGACATCAATGTGTGGTTGCTGGGGGCCATGGCCCACAACCCAGGAATGTGCCCTGACTGGGAATCGAACCTGCGATGCTTTGGTTCGCAGCCCGCGCTCAATCCACTGAGCTATGCCAGCCAGGGCCGAGATTTGCTTTCTTTTGTGCTCCAGTCCACAACCACTTTTTAATTTATTTTAAGAAGCTTTATATTATTTTAGAAGTAATACTTGTTTATGATAAAAAATAGAAAAGTAGGGAAAAAAAGGTAAAGTATTTACACTTCCAGTGTCTAATAGAGATTACCACCATTAGCGACTAAATATATATACCTCTGGATCTCTTTGGCTGCATGTGTGTGTTTGTAAATGGTGTATTTGTGTGTTTGTGTATATATTCTTAACTGAGACTACATTGTTACAATTCCTTAGGGAAACAACCCTCCTCAAAATCTAACAAAGGCTAAGATAAATAGCTCTTTCCTTGCCTTCCTTTATAGGTTTTTTTTTTTCCTGTTTTATCTTTTTCTTTTTCTCTTTTTTTGGTGGGGAGAAAGAAAGGGAGAGAAATATTGATCAGTTGCCTCTCGCATGAGCCTCTATGGGAACCAAATCCACAACCCAGGCCTGTGCCCACACTGGCAATTAAACCCATGACATTTCAGTTTGTGGAACAAAGCCCAAACAACTGAGCCACACTGGTCAGAGGTGTTTTATCTTTTAACTGCGTTAACTGAGAAACCTTTTAGAGTTTAGTAGTGTATTTTTAAAGACTTTTAAAAAATCATTCAACATTTTTGGATTTTCTCTTTTCTAGTATCTAGTACTCCTTCTTTCCAGAAATAAGTCTGTGTTAGAGTTTTTACATTTTTGAGCCCAAATGTTAATAGTGTCAAGATGATGTTATTATTAATGATTTTCTTTTTCTTTATTGAGTTAGAGAGAGAAACATCGATTCGTTGGTCTCCTTGTTATGGCTCTATTGGTTTATTCTTGTATGTGTCTTGACTTAGGACTGAACCCATAACCTTGGCATATTGGGACAATGCTCTAACCAACTGAGCTGGTTCACTTTCAGCTCAGAACTGATTTGCTTTTTGAGTGTCACTGTTTACATCTGTAAATATTTCGTTAACATTTTCTGGATGAAGTGATTGAATATTGTAACATTTTGTCAATATTGTTTTAGATATTTAAAATATAAAAATACTACTGAGGATTGAAATTCCCCTTCTACCACTCTCCTATGCCCTTCCTTTAGAACCAGTTTACCATACCATCTCTACCCTTCCCCCATATTTCATATTCTTAGATAAAATGTTTCAAGGCAGTTGTGAAGTATCTTTAGAAATAGGTCAACCATATTATTTACACAATTAATTGACTTAGTAAAATTATGTTATATTCTCATGTATATAACCAAGATAGACATGACCTACTTTAATATGATAGATTTTAAGTTAACAAAGTCCAAAACAATGTAGTTCTTGTCACCTGTTAAATTGCCTATCTTTTGAAAAAATCAAAATTTTCCCCAAAAGTCTTTCTAAAGCTATTAAAAATATACAGGGTGAGGCAAAAGTAGGTTTACAGTTGTTTGTATGGAAAATAATTACAATAATAAATAATACAAGAATAAACTCTGTTTCATGTACTCACCACTATAAACCTACTTTTGTCCCATGCTGTATTTTTATACTGTGTTTTGCCATGTATAAGGTGCACTTTTGTGCCCAAATTTTTGAGGGAAAAATAAGGGTGCGCATTATACATTGGTATAATGATTACATATCGTGGGTATAATAATGGGTACAATAATCCCGTGTATAATGTGCACAAAAAACGTGGTTGTGCATTATACATGAAAAAATATGGTGTCTTATTCACTCCTACAAAAAAGTATTTGAATACATTTTGAGTATTCTGATTCACAAAAGGAAAGTGAATTTGGGTAAGTTAAAATTTAGAAGTATACGTCTCTAGTTTTTGTTTTGTTTGTTTTTCTTATGGGTGGGTAATCATCAAGGTCATCTTGCAAAAATGATTCCTAGGGAGAAAAGAAAATTGACTCAATATCCTGAGATGATTGTTAGTGTATATTCTCAGTAATGATAGGTAAATTTATGTGTCATTATTCTTTTGTTTTCATTTTAATGACTTAGAATATCTAAAAGCTCAGTAAAAAATGTAATGTCATTCAGATTTCTTCTGAGTTCCACTCGTTTTTATTGAATGCTGAGGCATTGGTGAATGGAACAGGCCATGTCCCTATTCTCATGAAATTTAGTTCTAGTAGAGGGATAATAGAAAAATAAATGAATAAAATAATTTTGATTGCGATAAATAAGGGCAAATGAAGTATTAATGTGAGAGATCTTGAGAGAAGTAACTGGTAACATAAGGTTATCACCAAGTTTATGAAATGTACATTTTGTTACGTTGAAGTGGGAATTCAGATCTTTTCAGATAATCATTAGATCCACAGCAAGCATCTCTTCTTGTCTTGCAAAAAATATTTTAAAAATTTCAAGTCAGAAAGTAAGTAAATTATAGCTATAAAATTACCTAGGCTTTTTGATTCCTTTGTTGAAAAGTTACTTTTATTTCTGTGAGTGAAGGAGAAAGAGTGAATTTGATTATCAGAGACACAGTTTACAAGTAATACCTTTAGTCCAGTTTTGGGAACTGTCGGCAGCTAGTGTTTGGTATAACTGCTCAGTCTGACTATGTTTAAATAAATACTAAGGGAAGCAAGGTGGTTGTTTAACCAATGTTAAAGTAATAGTCTGAATTTTTTGAGGCCCAATAAAGAACATTTTACAATTAGGAAATTTAAATTTACTAGGAAGTTTTTGCACTAATATTAAAAACAAAAACCAGATCTAATACCATTAATGCAGTTGCCAGAGAAAGCAGGTACTTTTTTAAGGTTCTTCTTTAACATCTATTATAATAAGCAACTTGCAGAGTTTAATAAAATTCGATAGCTGAGGAAAGAGGAGACCCTTTGTTTGTTATGCAACAAATATTTTATATTCCATCATGTTTTTGACACGTTGGTTAGATGTTCTTTCCTTTCAATGCCATTCATTTAATTTTTTGTAGCCTACTAAAATATGGTAAAATAGTTTTAATTCTTTTCACTAGTAGCACAGGTAAGGGACAAACACAAATAGTAAGAAAAATGTAATTGTTTGAATTTTTAAAATAGATAAGTATCTCAAAGGAGCACTGTGCTCAGTGTGTGATTCAGAAAAGGGACATGAGCCCAGACCTTTGCCAAGTATAGTTTAACTTCTTACAGTAAAGGAAGTATTATGGATAACTTAGAAGATGAAGGAGAAGCGTACTGTCAATTATATTAAATAGTAACTTAGTAATGTCTATATATGGCACAAACTCAAAATAGTCTTTCTTACAATGCTTTAGCAACTTGAACTTTAATTCATAGAAATTTGCATATCAATAAAAAAGTTTTTTAGATGGTCCACTAAAAGATACAGTTGATATACCATTTTTTTAGAAAGATTATACAAAGCCAACTAAAACTAATAGGAATAAAATTACTTGTAGAATCTTTCAAAGCACCTCTACTGTTATTTCCCTATTAATATAATCTCTGTCATTTCTCTCTTGCTTTGTCTTTTTATTAAGTATTGCAATTCTTCAAATATTTCTAGAGTATCTTTATACCAGGATGAAATTTCTACCTATTTAGGGAAATTTTCATTTTAATGATCCTGAAACATCTCACATTCTTTATATTTGAATATTTGTATGCCTCTAAAAAATTGCTGCCTTTCCTTAATCTCCGCTTCCACCAATACTCCTTCTCATTCCCTGCTTTATTTTTATTATTAGCATTTATGGCCAAAAACATTAACATATTTTCTGTCTACCTTACTAAAATGCAAATTCCATGAGAGCAAGGGATTTTGTTCTTTGCTGTGTTTCCAGGGTCTACAACAATGTCTGGCAAATAATGAACATGCAATAAATATTTGTTGAATGAATGCCTGTCCTGATTTTTCTCAGAACTTTATTTTCTTTCAGTTGTATTGGTAAAATTATTTCATTCTCCATGCATTGTTATAGGTTTCTTATCACTTCAGTAACATTAAAGTATCTTTACTAGTTCATATATATACCATCCTTAACCCGTCAATTAATTTTTTCTCCTGTTTAACAAAATCATATTTATCTTTGTCTCATTTATGTATTGTTTTACCATGTTTTTAGCATGTTAATGGTGAATATCCTTAGGATGAGGTGGAGTCTGGAAAGTCTGAGGATGATACAATAAAGCTTTAACAGTAATAATCAGGGGGGTTTTTTGGTCTCTGGTCTCTTTTATGTCTTATATATTTTTAAATGTTACTTCTAAGATTGGAATAGAGAAACAGAAATGTTTACAAAAATGTACCTACAATCTAACAGCTCCTCAGAGCCATTAGAAGTAGAGGTTTGGGAAAAATTTGGATCTTTAAAATTTGTATAATTTTTAGCTGCCTTACCTAATATTAGTACTTTGAGACATAACTTAAAATTAACCCTTGGAAATAAAGTAAAATGTAAATTTTTCCTCATTACCTCCAGTATTTAAGAAGCTTCATCATTTTTAAAAACTTTTTACTTTTGTTTCACTTTCTACCCTTCCCAATAAATGTCATATACATGATAAATCATGGAGACAATTTAAGCTTAGGCATCCTGACTCTACCACAGTATACTATACTAGGCATTCAGATTCCACTGTACTAGAGAATATTTTGAGATATGTGGAGGTAAGTTTAAATTTAGCAGTTTGCATCATTCAAATATAATTGAA
The DNA here is from genome assembly GCA_004024845.1 of Tonatia bakeri. NCBI lineage: Eukaryota > Metazoa > Chordata > Mammalia > Chiroptera > Phyllostomidae > Tonatia > Tonatia bakeri. Next base: position 230,555 of record PVIA01000828.1, read on the forward strand.
CTTCATAGTATATAGGTCAAACTGTATTAATACATGTGGTCATCGATGATACCATGTGGTGAAAGGAGATATAAGATTACTTTCATCTTTATGGAAAGACTGAGTTAGCATCAAAGCATGGGGTAATAGTGTAGGCAGGAACTGGGGAGCCAGTTGAGGAAGAGGTGGGAGGAAAAGGAGGTAGCAGACCATATTGAAGATTTCTATCCACTTGAATAGTTTCCTTATACTAGTGTACCAACATAGAATGTTATCTGGTAAATCAGTAAAATAAATTGCCTTAGAAATGTAAATTGATATTTTCCCTTTGATTCATTACTTTTTACTCATGTTACCCCATAATAAGTGATACAAATGAGAATTATCTTTAATATTGAAGTTGAGATAAAGCTTTTTTTGTAGTAATTGAGGATATGTTAAAATTTAAAGCCTGTCCTTATAAATTGAATTTGAGTATTCTTCTTCTGACTTAGATTATCTTCACTAAATGGGAGCTAGGTGAAACAGTGATTGCTTTTTATGTATATATATCTTTCTTATTTATGATTTCTTTTAATATGTACAGTGATAGGTCTGATAACTTTGCTTCAAGGCAAGGAAACTGAATTAGAAATTTATTTCTTTAAGTCCATTTAGCTGTTACATAGCTATAGCATATTTTATCTTGAGATAACTTGCTTTTAACTTGAAAATTCATTTATTAAATATCCAAACAGTGTCAACCATTGGAGTAAGTGATTTTAGCATTTTTTGACACATTCTTAATATTTTTACTTATACATCTTAACACAGTTCACATGCTGAGTATGTACTTTTCTTTAAATGTATGCATATTTCTGGTTGTAATTGTTTAAATAGCTGGTAAATACAATGCAGAAGAAAAATTTTAAACTTTTTAATACATATCTATAAAGAATTATGCATAAAACATTAATTCTAATTAGCTGCTCATATCATACCACACACTGGCTATGGGAAAATGCTTTTATGGATGTAGAATTAACACATCTTTAAAAAGCAGTGTAAGTTAAAGCCCTGGTTGGTGTGGCTCAGTGGATTGAGCACCGGCCTGCAAACCGAAGGGTACATAAAAGACAACTTCACATTGATGTTTCTCTCCCTCTCTCTCTCCTTTCCCCTCTAAAAATAAATAAAAATCTTTTAAAAAAACAATGTAAGTTAACTTTTTATAGTTATTTTCTTCCCCATCATACTAAGTTAAGAATGATTCAGAAAAAATTTATTCCTCAGTAACTAGTTAGTTTGAATAGGTAGTGAAAGCCAAATTGTAAAGACACTCAATTACTATTACTATGACATTCAGTAATATAACATGATACCCATCAATCTCATACTCTAACTCATCCCCGATCTTTTGTAGCTTGTCATTGTTAGTGGTTGAAATGACAGACACAGTGAGTTGCTTCCTCAAAGAGGAGGTAGTATAAATATAAACCAAAAGTACATGCTCCATGTATTACCTAAAATGACTAATTTGAAAGCATCCCTTTCTTTCTGAATCATCCTGTACATTCAGAATATGCATACTTTAAAAAAAATGTTTTTTGTTTTCCAATTACAGTTTACTTTCAGTATTATTTTATATTGGTTTCAGGTGTACATCACAGTGGTTAGACACTCATATACTTTACAAAGTGATCTGTCCCAGTACAAGACATGGTTATTGCAATATTATTGATTATATTCTCTATGCTGTACTTATGTATGTATGCCTGTCACCAAAATTTTGATGCAAGTCAAAGGAGGTAGAACATCTATTGTACATAGAGGAGAAAAATAATGATTCACTGGAAAAGCTCATTTGCATGAAATGGCCATAAGACAGGATTTTGAATAAAGTAACTAGATTTCTTTTTTTTTTTTAATTTTTTTTAAAGATTTTATTTATTTATTTTTAGAGAGGGAGGGGAGGGAGAGAGAGAGAGAGAGAAACATCAGTGTGCGGTTGCTGGGTGACATGGCCTGCAACCTAGGCATGTGCCCTGACTGGGAATCGAACCTGCGATGCCTGGTTCGCAGCCCGCGCTCAATCCACTGAGCTACACCAGCCAGGGCGTAACTAGATTTCTTAATTTTAATATTAGCTGATATTTTTAGTTCCCTCAGAAAAGTAAAACAAAACAAGTGACTACATATACTTAATCGTTTATCGAGAAATGGTTTTTGATTATTTAACACCTAAAACTCAATTTCCAAATAAATATTAGACCAGTTCAACTTGACACTTTTATTTTATGGGCATTTGACGTGTCTTAATATTGTAAAGTCTATCAGATGTTATGATTTAATTCATTAATTTAAGTTACAAAAGATTTAAACCTGTAAATAACTATTTGCATTTATTTAGTTTTAAAAGCTTTTAATTGTAGTCTAACATACCGGCAGAGAAGTACACAAATCGTAACTTATAACTTGTTGAGTAATAATTACCTAGTCACCATTACCCATATAACAACCTTTGGGTATCTTTTTACAGGAGACTTTGCAGCAATTGATCATGATGTCATTGCCAAATGTCTTAATCATTGGCAAAAACCCCTTTTCTGGTAAGTATTAACATTAGCATAATGTGCTAATAAAGTCTTTTTCTTGTGTAATACTAGAATGGTTACCCAGATCTTGCTTATTTACATCAGTGGACTAGGTTTTTCATTACAGGGAAAGTTGGAGTTGATAGTCCATTTTATAGAGGGAAAATAAACTCAGAATAGGTTATAGATGAGATCAGAAATACATTTTATATTAAGTCTGCTGTTTTTTTGACTATCCCAAATTGATACTTTTTCTGGAGCTTTACTTTTTTTAATTTTTAGATTATTTTTTTGGAAAGAGGAAGGGAGGGAAAAAGAGAGGGAGAAAACCATTGGTTTTGTTTCTCGCACGCCTCCAACTGGGCACCTGGCCCACAACCCAGACATGTTCTCTGACCAGGAATCCAACTGGTGAGCGACCTTTCCATTTGTGGGAGGATGCCCAACCCACTGAACCACACCAGTCAGGGGTCTGTGATGAGTTTTAGTGTCTCCTTGTAAACAAGGGTAGAAGATAATGCAGCTATAGGCTTCAAGGAACATAACCTTAGAAAATAAGTGATTTTGAAATAATTTGTAAGTTTCTGTCTACCATTGCCAAAGTTTTGAATCTAAGGTTTTACTAATTGATATATTGTAATTTATCGATATAAATTACTTCTGCATGGGAAGTTGAGAAGCAGTTCTTAGATCATTTAAATTATATTTTCAAAAGTTTCTGCACTTCAGTAGATTTTAAATGTGCCACATTTAAAGTTTTAATTTTTGAATAGTAGGGGAAATTAACAACTACCAGTTTCAACAGTGGACTTATTCTAACAGGCTATATGTAACCCAGATAAACTGTATCTTCTCCAAATCCCACTCCCACCTTCAGTCAAAACAAACAACAAAAAATAAGCCAAAATAAAAACAAATAAAGTAGCTTTTTTTATTAAAGAAATTACCAGTTAGATGGGGTGACTCAGGAGTTTAGACAGTCTTTATAGATATATTCTGGAATATTTTATTATACAAATAAAAAATGAAAAAATAGTTTATATGTAGAGTGGAATTATTTTTATTTCCACATGCATTTAGTAATTACCTACCAAGAATATAAAGAAAATGCTTTATGTTCTGGAGGACCTGGTGTTTTGTTGAGAGATATAGATTAGTAGGAAATCAGGTAAGAATTGGTATGAAATAGAGATGTAAACATGTTAAGGCATGTAAAATACAAAGCTATTACTTATTTTTAAACTTGGCAGATTAGTGAGGGTTGGGCACCATTGGTGGTTAGGTCAGAAAAGATTACAACAGAGGTGTTACAGCTGTGCCTCAGATTGTGAATAGTAAATGGAAGGGGAGGGGAGAGGGAAGAAAGGCAAAATGAGTAACAGAAATTAAGGCAGTTAGTATGTATTTATATTTGGGGAACGGTGATTAGTGTGGCTAAGGAAGTAGGTTGTTTCATGGCGAGGAGAAGGAAATATTGAAAAAGAAGATTTGGATTTTATCGTAGGCTAGATTGGCCTGTTGGTAAAATTCTGGTCCAAAAAATTGGCTTTGTTTTTGCTCAGTGTTTTAAGCAAATCTGAATTGAATTGGACAGCAAATGTGCTCTTCAGTTTTGTTACAGACCATTACTTTTATCCAGTTAATCGTATGAGTTTATTTTACTAGTTTTACTGTAACTCACAAGGTTTTGATCTTCATGAATCTACTGCATAGTGGAAAGCCATTTAAATTTTACTGTTAGATGAAACATGTAAGATGTGTTTTTAAAAGAAAACAATAATGGGCCTAAAAGAAGCTAGATCTATTAAGAACCATTTTGGCTGACTTTGTGGCATGTCCCTATATCAGTAGTTCTTAATTTAGTACACTGGTATACTGTAATCACTTATGGAAAAGTAGTGGATTTATAATTAGCACACTTTATTGCACAGAACTTTGAAGCCTATTTTATCTATACTGTAGCCCTTCAAAATTGAGATTGTTGCCCATTTCTTCTGCTAATACTACATTGTGTACACACAGAGCTGTTATTTTGAATTTTGTACTGTATTTATATTCTTAATCCTTCAGTCAACTTATGAATATTACCTCTAGAAGTGTTTCTGTCAACATAAGAGTTAAACTAAAGTAAAATGTTGTACTGAGGTATTATTTTTATTTCAGAACAAGGCACAGAAGAAGTTAAAAAGTTGCTTTTACTTTTACTGGGTTGTGCAGTTCAGGTAAGTTAAAAAATTTTTTCATATTTCATATTGATAATTTCTTTGTTTTTTCAGGCTCTAGTTTCTGAAAGACTTAAGGACGGGCCATTCAAAGTTTATGTTAGAAATTTTAAATAACTATAGAACCTCCTAAGGAGATTTTTAAAGAAAAAGACATACTCTGTTATTTTATTTCGCATTTCAGTTATATTATCAGATACTCATATCATTCAAAATCTTTAATTTTTTTCTTTATTCTAAAGCTTCCATTGGCCTCAAGTTTTTTAAGTTTCCTTAGAGATACCCATAAAAACCTCTCTCAAAACATCCTTATAATTAATGTGTGCGTGTGTGTGTTACTGAAGGAAAGTGGGAATAACAATATAAAGGAGGCAGAAATTATGAAAAATGATCCAGGAGTCTGGGTTATTGTTATATTGCCCATTTAATCAATGACTAATAATAATAGCAGCTATGATTTACTGATATGATGCCTTATATAAGTTTTTTCATATTTGTTTTTAGATAAGGAATTTGGCGTTTAGGCAAGATATGTTACCCAAATTAAAACACTTGTGAGAGTCAAAAAGGGTACTATTAACAATTACAGTGGAACCTCATTTATAAACTGGGATCGTCCCAGACAAACAAAGGTGGTGGCTCTACATTTAGATCATATTGTTAGTAGGCCAAAGAGTTGAGATTCAGCTTTGATCTGGCATTTCCTTTCATCAGCCATTGTTGGATGAGTCTTTATGGTGTTACTTTAAATTGTCTCAATTCTTTGTTGAATGAATGAAGTATTTGTAAACCAATAATGTGGCCACTAGTAATGTTTTACACATAGATGCCAAAAATTATATATCTGAAGGAGTGTTGGCTTTTAGAGCTAACTGCTTGGGAGCTATATATATAATACATGTTATTAAAGTTTCATGCTGTGGCCCAGAGCAGTATTGCTCAGTTGATTGGGCATCATTCCACAAAGCGAAAGTTCGCCAGTGTGGTTTTTGGTCAAGACACATGGCAGTGTGGCGGGTTGGTGGCTGGTCCCCGGTCCAGGTGCATGTGAGAGGTGGCCAATTGATGTTTCTCTCTCAAATGGATGTTTGTCCCCCTATTCTTTTTCCCTCCCTTCCCTTCTCTCTAAAACAATAAATAAATATTTAAAAAAATTAAAGTTTCATGCTGTGTTATGTACAGGTGTTTATTTCATGATTGATTACATATTAAATTAAATGTAGTATTTGTAGTCATTGCTGTTCTAATTTGGTCATCAGACTCTGAGTTAGAAACACCCCTGAATTATTTATATACAGTCTTTGTGTACTATATTCGCTTTAAAAGACACCCTCTATTGGTGAATGTCATGTAAATTTAAATAACATAGTGACATCACACATTTGGTTGTTACTTCTGTTTACTATTTGGTTGTTATTGCTGGTTACTAAAACTGACAGTGGGAATGGAACAGAATCAAGAACTTTTTAAATGAACAGTGGCGGGAAAGCCTAAAATATTAAAGAAACCATCATTATTACCATGTGTAAAAGCAACAAAAGAAGATTATAAAATCTAAGTTACTTCCCCCTATCTTACTATTTTCTATAACCCATATGATAGAGTCCCAGATGCTGGAAAATAAAAAAGATGGCATGGAAATAATGTTCCTTTTTCTAATAAGCTAAATAAAGCATTTGATAGGTTACCCAGCTCAGTGTATGTTTCCTAAAGAAATTTATCAAGGATTTTTTACATTTGAATGACTGTTGATGTTTATGTCTTTTACTTTATTACTGAAATAAAGGAGAACTATGTAATAGCCCTGTTTTTAAAAAAACTGCTTAAGGAAGCCATGCTGGAAATTACCAATTATCATAATGTTAGATGTATATATTTCTTCTTATTGATGAGCAGAACCACATCTGCATAAAGCAAAATAATATATACATAGACCTACATTTGTCAGGTAGTTTACATTATTATCAGCATGCAATAAAAACAGGAAAATTTTATAGCAAAGTTAAGTAATCTTAATTTTTTCCATTAACATGTCAGCTGGTTATGATCCCCTGTACTTTAGATTCACATAATCTGGGAAAGATTTATAAGGTAAATATTATTTCAGATGGTCATTAGAAAAGGGAAGACGAATATTTGGGTGGATTAAGGAAAACAGAAGGCACAGAATGGGAAAAATTGTGTAAAAGGATAATTATATTAAAATGGATTGGTATAACATTGTAAAGTAAGCTGGAACATAGAAGTTATTTTTTTCTTTTTTAAAAATTTGTATTATTTTTAATTAAAAAATTTTTAAAGTACAGTTTACATTCAATATTTTTTATTATTTCAGCTGGGCAGTATAGTGGTTAGATAATTATATTTTACTAAATGTTCCCCCCGATATTTCCTATACCCACCTGGCACCATATGTACTTATTGCAATATTATTGACTGTATTCCCCATACTTTACTTTACATCACCATAACTGTTTTCTAACTACCAATCAGTGGTTCTCAATCCCTTAATCTTTTTTACCCAGTCCCCCAACCCGTCACCCCTCTGACAGCCATCAGTCCGTTGTCTGAATCTATGAGTCTGTTTCTGTTTTGTTTGTTTATATTGTTCTTTAGATTCCACATATAAGTGAAATTGTGTGATAATTTGTCTTCCCCTCACTGACTTATTTCACTTAGCATAATACCCTGTAGGTCCATCTATGCTATTGCAGATGGTAAAATTTCATTCTTTTTTATGGCCACGTAAGTAGTATTTCATTGTACCTATGTATACCACAGCTTTTTTATCCACTTGTCTATTGATGGGCACTTGGGCTGCTTTCATAGCTTGGCTATTGTAAGTAATGCTGCAATGAACATATCAGTAGTAGAAAACAAAGCAAAGACTCAAGGACATCATCATCCTAAACCTTAACTTGAGTCAACATCATTCAGAGTTTTTTTTATAGAAATGAGTTGGCAAAGTTGTCAGACCTTGGTCTTTTATGTAAAATGAATTTATCATAAAAATTTTAACCTGGTCTTTGTATATACTTTATATTTTTGTAGTCACAGGAGAATTTTTTTAACCTTAAAGCTCTTGGGACTTTCATGTATTGTAATGCCAGAGCGGCAGGTCTATCAAGTTGGGAAGAAGGATCCAATTTTTTAAAAATGTACTTTTAAAATGTTAACGATCTAAGTTGTGGCACATACATACGATGGAATATTACTCATAAAAAAGAATGCAAGTTTACTATTTGCTACAGCATGGACGGTTCTAGAGGTATTATGCTAAGTGAAATAAGTCAGTTGGAAAAAGACAAATACCATATGATTTCACTTATATGTGGAATCTAAAGAGTAAAATAAATGAACAAACCAAACTGAGACATACAAAAATTGAACAAATAAAATAGACACAGACAACAGATTGATGGTTGCCAGAGGGGAGGGAGGTTGAGGGACTGGGTGAACAAGATGAAGGGATTAAGAAAGTACAAATTGGTAGTTATAAAATAGTCACAGAGATGTAAAGTACAGCTAGAGAATATAGTTAGTAATACTGTAATACTATGTGTGGTGCCATGTGGGTACTGGAAATATCAGTGAGAACACTTTGTAAAACATATGACTGTCTAACCACTATGCTGTATACCTGAAATTAATTCAAAATAATGTTAAGTATAAACTAATTGAAAAAAGAATGTATTTTTATTATTAATTTATGTTATACATCCTTTACAGCAGTGAAATTAAATGTAAATGTTTAAATTAAAAATGTTAATGACCTGATTTTTAAAAATGCACACTATGTACCAGGTGCTATAGTAAAGGCCAGGAACAAGGATTTAAAGAAAATACAAACCTTAAGGAGTATAAATTTTAGAGGTGAACACAGCCAGACTAACAGTTTGAGGTGATAATTACCATAATACAACATGCATTTGGTGCACAGAAGAAATATTTTCTTAAGTCTGTTTGTAATATCAGGTAATTTCTCTCTGAGGAGGTGATAGATAAAATGAGAGCAAAGATACTGAGGTAACAGCTTGTCAGGGAACATCAAGTATGGCTGGAAGGTAACATGCATGGGGCAGATGGCAAAAGATTAATTTGGAGAATTACCAGGAATTGGGTCACAAAGGACTGTATTCATATTAAGACTGAGTTTAGATTTTGTCCTGTAGGTATTTGGGAGCCACTAATACTAACCATATCAAATGTGTAACATTGAAAATTTCCCATCAGTCTTCAGTTGTGACTGTATGAGGAATTTAGAAATCTTTGTTATGTGATATGGAAGAGCCAAAAAATGTAATGAGGACAAGAAACTATTGACAAAACCAATTAGGTAACAAGTACTGTTTGAACACTTTCTGGATGTAATCTGTATTACAGAAAACCTGCTTAGCTAGTAGTTGAACAGGTTAAAATTAAAACGTTTAGTATAATACGTGACATAAGTGTTTCTTCACATCAGGGTCAGTTTTATCTGTTATATATGTGAGATTTGTAGGTAGAAGTAGCAAATTAAACTTTGTCAATATGATACTAGCCTCCAAGAACTCAGCGGGCCATACCTTTTAAAAGATGTTATATTCATGAAAAGAAATAGAAAAGAAAACAAGCATTAGGAAGTAAACATTTTTTTCTTCTGAAAAAGAAAAATTGTGAAATTCTTCAAGGGGAAATAGCATTCAAAAACAGTAAAATTAGCCACTCTCCCATGATCTTAACTCACAGAATAAATTATAATTCAGATTTTTATCCTTCATTATACATCAGTATAAGCCACAGGAATGGCTTTGAATATTAAAGAAATTATTCAAGGGCAGGGCTTGGATATTTTTATTACTTATTATTTATTTTTAAGAAGAGAGGAAGGCAGGGGAGAGAGAGAAACATCAATTTTGTTGTTCCACCTATTTATGCATTCATTGGTTGATTCTTGCATGTGCCCTAATCAGGGATTCAACCAGCACCCTTGGCATGTTGAGATGATCCTGTAACCAACTGAACTATCTGAGCACTCCTGTTTTCATTATTGACTAACTAAATCAGTGTGGTTTCTCCAGAATCTTTTTTAAAGCATAACATGTCTCTTAAATCACTTCTGAATATCAGCTAGAATTTTCACAGATATATGGCTCTGCATCCCAACCCTTGAGATAGTTGAGAGATTCCCAAGCAAAATCATCCTACTCAGAAGGAAAATTTTTGCTGCGTATGTTTGGAAGTTACGAAGATCATGTAAAATTCACCTTCATTCAGCAGAATTTAGGTTTTATATCAGTGCTGGCTATTCAGTGTCCAAGAATATTAGTTATTTTGGACTTTGGTTGGGTTGAATACTGCTGAAAGTAACTGAGTTCCAGGTGTTATTGGAATTAAAATTTTGACTTTCATGTATACCCCCACAAGCAATTCTAACATTAGTCTTTGATTCAGAAAACTAGTTTTGAACTTGGTCAGTTTGAGAGCTATAATCTATTATTTTCTTGGAGAAATAAACAATACATAACTTCTAACTGATGCATTTATTTTATTTTATTTTATTTTATTTTATTTTATTTTATTTTATTTTATTTTATTTTATTTTATTTTATTTTAGAGGGGGAGAGAGGGAGAAAAAGGGAGAGAAATATTGATTTGCAAGATAAACATCAATAGTTGCTTTCTGCAAGTGCCCCCAACTGACTAGTGATGGAGCTGGGAGCCTGCAACCCAGGCCTGTGCCCTGACCAGACATTGAATTGGTGACCTTTTGTTTTACGGGATTACACCCAACAAACTGAACCATGCCAGCCAGAGCACAGTGCCTTTTTTTTTTTAATGAGTAATGAAAATAACAAATGCACTTAAAGATGGAAATTTTTTTGCTGATACTGTTTAAGTTTTATTCTTTTAGTTGTAAAAAAATATACATAACAAAATTTACCATTTAAGTTATTTGTAAGCATACAGTTCACTAGCATTAAGTACATTAATATTGTTTTGCACATCACCAATGTCTATCCCCAGAACTTTCCTCATCTTCTAAAACTAACACTATATTTTTTAAACAAAAACTTCTTTTGCTTCCAGCTTTTGGCAACCATCATTCCACTTCCTGTGTCTATAAATTTTATTACTTTAGGACCTCACATAGTGGAATCATTTAGTATTTTTCCTTTTATAACTGACTTCTTTCACACAGAATAATATTTTTAAAGTTCATCCATGTTGTAGCATGTTAGAATTTTCTTTTAAGAATGAGTAATATTTCATTGTATGTATGTAACACATTTTATTTATCTACTTATCCATTGATGAACACTTGGCTGCTTCTACTTTTTGGCTGTTGTTAAAAGTGCTGCTATAAATATGGGTATAGAAATAGCTGTTTGAGTTTCTCCTTTAAGTTCTTTTGGTATATATTCAGAAGTGGAACTGCTGGATCAAATAGTAATTCTTTTGGGTAGGTCAAAAAATGTGTTGTTTTCTGTAAGATGGCTCTAGTACTGCTTAGTTGTCTTCATCTTCATTCGAAACAATTTTTTTATTGTATTGTGACAGCTGTAATATCAGCATGCATTTAAAAAAATTTTAAAAGTTAAAAATAAAACATCAAAATTGGTGGATTTTTGTGTAGCCATTTTAATACTGAGGATGGAAGAAAATATGCAATGTTTATTGCCATATTTTGCTGTATTATTTCAAGAAAGGTAAAAACAACTGAAATGCATAAAAAGGTTTGTACGGTGTGTGGAGAAGGTACTGTGACTCATCAAACATGTCAAAAGTGATTTGCGAAGTTTTGCGCTGGAGATTTCTTGCTGGACAACGCTCTGCAAATCAAATAGACCAGTTGAAGTTGATAGAGATCAAATCAAGACATTAGTTGAGAACAGTCAGCTTTATACCATGTGGGAGATAGCTGACATACTCAAAATTTCCAAATCAGAGTTTTAGAATATAAAAAATGTCTTTTATTTTATGGAAAAAACTAAGTGTTCTTTTTGGCCAACCCAGTATTTAATTTATTCTTATTATTATTTTAGAAAATATCATATTTTTTGGAGTTTTCTCCATAGTGTCTGTACCATTTTACATTCCAAACAACAGTACACAAGGGTTCCAATATCCCCACATTCTCCAACATTTGTTATTTTTTTTTATTCTGGTAGTAGCCATTTTTAAATTTTCCTATTTTTATTTCTTTTATGTGGCTGTTTTCGATCTTACTTTGGTAGAATTATGATCTGTTCAGTCATTAGTGTTTTTATTCTTATTAAAAATATTATATAATGTATTGATTGTTTTATTATTTTATTATTTATTGCTTGTTCAGGGTGCCCTTTTCTCTATTTTAGTATAATTTTTCCACATAAGTTTGTCTTCTTTCTTTAAGAAGAGAAAGCACTGAGAGTACCAAGTGAAAATACGAAGAATTTGAGGAATAGTGATTAAGAGTGTAAACTCTGGTGGAAGAAACACAACTTTAGACTAAAATACTCTTCCCCTTAACTTCCCACCCAAATAGCTTTTTTTAAATTCTTGTATCTCAGCTTCCATATCATATTCTTGGATATCATGGTAATCTGCTGAAATCAGTTATTATAATAAGAGTTAGAAGGAACTTTAGTGCCCATAACACTTTCAGAACTTTATATAAAAATAAAAGGGAGCTTAATTTTTTAAGTGAGAAGACAATTTGTTGATATTATTTAGTCTTCACAAGAATCTTTGTTACCTGGAAGTAAAACTATTTATGTCTGTTTCTTAACCCCAGACTTGCTAATGCTCTAGGGCTGGGCTGTCAATACAGTAGCCCCTGGCCATGTGTGTCTATTAAAATTTAAATTAATTTACAATTAAATAAAATTAAAATTGAACTTCCACACTTCAGTACTTAGTAGCCGTTTGGACTACAGTTCAATACTTAGCTGTATATAACTAGTGTTTACTGTGTTAGACAACACTGATATAAACATTTGATCTGATTATTGACCTTCAAAGTTTGAATCTTCTTTCATTCTCTTTTTCCATCTTGATAGTCTTTCTCTTTTCTATCCTTTAGAATCCTATGACATTCATTTTATATTCTTTAAGAAAGCCTAGCCTATTTACAAAACATTTTTAGAATTCTTTTTCTTTTTAAAAATTTTTTCCATTGCCATTTACTCCCCTTGTACCACCCTCCCCCCAGCAACCACCACAACAGATCTGTGCCCATCACTTTTTCTGCCACCACTTTCCCCATTCCCTACCCCCCACCCTCAATCCTTCTCCCCTTTGGCTTTGTCCATGGGTCCTTTATACATGTTCCTTGATGACACTTTCCCTTCTCCTTTCTTAAACTTTTAGAGTTTGAAAAAGATGACATTTAGTAGAAATTGTAGATAACTTAAGGGTAAAGGAAGAGTTGTCATTGATTTGTGCTGAGACTGTGTTAAAGACTGGGCAAATAAAGAAACAGAGGCTCCAGGGCTTAGAAAAGGAGTTTCTGTTTAAAGTGAAGGCAGGCAGATAATGGCAGTTGAATTCAGGGACTGTCCCTTCACTGAGTAACAGTCATTATAATCCACCATTTTATATGCTCATTAACTCAGAAACTATACATAACAACATTTTTGGAAGCATTAAATTTAAAAATTAGGGCTACTATACCTAAAAAGTTATTTTATATATCCTGCAAATGTACTGTCACAAAACCTTTGTTAATTTTACTAGATTTGTCAAATATTACAGACAAAAATTCTTGTTTTTAAATAAATTTTTGTTTTAGCTCCTAAATTTTGACTTCCTTTCGTAGTTACAGCTAGGAATCATACATTCCTGGTAATTTAATTTTAAGTATTATATCATCCTAATAATTTTGTTTTTACACAATATAGAACTTCCTGTATTGATGGGAATGTGTTTAAGGTAAATTGTATGGCAATAGAAACACGATGCTATGATTTAATGTAATAAATATGTAGAGTATAAATCAGAACCTTGCTAAATTTCTTAATGATCAAAGGGCCAATTTTTCTCTTTGTGAGTATATTATCTTCACTAGTGTTCAGAAATTGGCCCAGAAGATGCCACTGAGCTAGACCAGGCAGTGCTGGTTATTTTGTATGCACTTCTCATTTGGTGGCTGCAAGAATACAGTTATGCTAGCAGTTGGATTGCAATATAAGAGATGTAGAGGGGAGTAGGCAGAGATTAAGGTGCTTGTTAAACTGTTACTCAATACTGTGTGGAAAGAAAAAGATTGAGTTTGCATTTTAATATTTTTAATTTATGTAAAGTCTTTAAAAAGTTACACAAACGCTGCCTTTCTTCCACATGATACATGTGTATTATATGTGTATATCCTTAAATTTTGTCCCTGGTAACTTTGTTATAAGCAAATCAAATATTTATTGTATTACCTTATAAATGTTGAACTGGCACACAAAAGTAGGTTTCTTTTATTAGATTGATAGGATGAAGATGTGAGAATGAATTGTAAGTTTGAAGTAAAAATTGCTTAAAATTTTTTTTCCCAAGAAGAAAGGCTGTGTTGTTTGATGGTAGCCAAAGACTGACTGAGCATTTTGGCTGTATTCCGAATTCTGCCACTGACTCACTGTGTTTTTTGGCAAGTAACTTACCCTCCCTGAAACAAGTTCTTGATTCTTTACTTCTGTGTTTGTAAAGTTAGCCTAATATTGTACTGACCTCAGACGGGTGGTGTAATGGTTTCCCGCTTTAGAACTTAGAAACATAAAAATAGTATGGATTTTTAATGCCTTGCTTTTCAAATAAATATTTTTAAATTGTTATCTTTTTATTAGGTAAGTATACTAGAAAGACCATTTTAAATGCAAAACAAAACAAAACCCTCATTGTATTGTTCAAAACATAGCCCTGCTTTTAACCCTGATGAGTTCTTAGTTGTTTATAACATATCAAGTACTATCCCCTGTAAAGTATAAATGAGCATTTTGTTTATTTCTTTAGTGTCAGAAAAAAGAAGAATTTATTGAAAGAATTCAAGGTTTAGATTTTGATACAAAAGCTGCAGTTGCTGCACATATTCAAGAGGTAATACCTGTATACAATTTTTACGAAGCTTGTGGTGTTTATTTATGTATCTCTCAAAGATATAGGATAATCAAGAACAAATCAAGATCAAATATAGATGAACCCTGCTTTTATACAAATTGTCATCTTCTTTGTAGAGATAGTTTCTTAAATGATTCACTTTATATGTGGCATAGTGCTAACCACAAATGTACTGTTGTTGCCTTTATGCAGAGGGATAATAGGCAAAAAGTGTTATATAAGGGATGGAGTATAGTGTATGTCTTTGTTGGACAGCACAGAATGAATAACATAGTAAATGGAAGCAGCAGAAAGTGGGTCATTGCATGTAATTCAAAACTAAAGTGAGGTAAGATGATAACTGTAGTATTTTGTCATTCATTGATTTGCCTTTGAATGAATGAACACAGAATAATTTTTACTGACTATCTTACTTGAATTATAAACACATTAGTGATTTGTAACATCCATATAAAAACTTAAATCTAGTAGATATTGTGCAGTGTCAAGTAATTGAAGTTACGTAATTTATTTGTTGAGATTGCTTTTAAAAGCTGCTGTCTCTGCATCTATCTAGACTTGTTCTTTTAATCTTGTGTACTTTACAAGACTTTTAGAACTAGAGCATGTTAAATTTTACATGTTGGTTAGAAAGAGAACTGAGGTAGAGAATTTTAAATAGTGAAAATTGATAATGTTTAAAATATTATGTATTTAAATGACTTTTTTTCCATATATCATCTTTTCTCTTAGTTAACATTCATACAGCCCAACTTCCTTGTCAGTAATATTATTGTCAACAGTATGCATATTAGTACTCTATAAGATACAGTTTTATTGATAGTTTCCCCTTATATATGTTTGTTTATGCTAGCTTTATGGTTTGTATTTTATTTTGAATAAATCCTAAATGTTGCTAGTTACTAAATTTGCCACCATTCTTGAAAATGTTATTTTTATTTATTGTGAAAGTTAAAGCAAAATAACAGAATTACAATGAGAAATGGAAGGCAGGAACTAAGTATGTCATTTATATAACTTTCGTTCTTTAAAAAATCTTAATATTGGGAGTCCTTTTCTTCTAAGGTTCTGTGACGATATCATCTTCAGAATCTATAATGAATTAGATTTTTAAGTATGAAAGTACAATAACATATCCTACACAATTAAAAAACTTTTACTTTTAAATTCAAGTATAGTACATTTAGTATTATCTAATGAAAATTTAAATTGATTTTGTTAAAGCAGTGGTCAGATATATCAATATTACCTTTCTTTAGGAATGTCTTGAGTTAAATATCTTATTTTTTTAGTTGACTAGAAAATAATTATAAATTTATTTCAAGGCTATATTTAAAAAATAATTTTAGTGGTAGCCTTTTCACCATTAATTTTAAGTATTTTTAGACATATTTACTTTTTATATTTTGTTATATGGAACATAGTATTTGTGCTAGTATCATGCTAAAGTGAAATAGATTAAGTATTAGCCAATTTTTAAATGATTTATTTTGGTCGTTTTTCTAAAGGTAACCCATAATCAGGAAAATGTGTTTGATCTTCAGTGGATGGAAGTGACTGATATGTCTCAGGAGGAAATAGAACCACTCTTGAAAAATATGGCGTTGCATCTAAAAAGACTCATAGATGAGAGAGATGAACATTCAGAGGTTTGTAAGTTTCTTTCACTACTTACCAAAGTGTGTTTTCCAAAAAAGAAAAGTAGCATTCATAAATACTTCAGAATTGATACTTTGTTTATTAAGGTACTAAATGTTTTTTGTGTGTGTGCAATTTAAGAACCAGACAGGACATATAAGAGCCCCACATTAACCAAATTTAAATAGTAAACTAGTAAACAGATTGCAGTTAAGTTTTTTTCTCCTGTCCTTTTAAGTTACTATTCTGATTTTGTTCCTGTGTTTTTTTAAGTCATTCCCATAGCTTGGCAACAGTACAAAAGTATGAAACTGAAAATATTGATTAAGTGGAAAAATCATTGACGTAAAGCATAAGAATTTGCTTAAGTATAATTTTTTAGTTTTATTGCCATGTGAGGTTGGAAAAATAAGTGTTAATAAAAGAAGAATAACAGGTGTTCTGAGTAAAATGTCCAACAAAAGTGCTCAAATTTTTGTAGTCAGTATTAATAATGAGGTGTGACTTAAAAAAGGGGAATTATTATAAGCTCTTTTAAGAGAGTACTTTGCTTTTTAAAAACAGTACAATCGCTCCAGATTTTTTCCCTGCTCTCTTCTGAAAGCAGCTTGTAATTTTTACAGTCTAGACATCAGTGCATGTGGTAGTGAGTAATATTTTCTTAATAGCAGACCAAAGTACTCTGCCATTCAAGAGAATGTATAGCTTTGATAATTTGTTCCATTTACATGGAGATAGTTTTGAGCTGATTTATAGAGAATTTGATTACTCTTGGGACAAATAAAGGACTACATAGAAAAGGTTACTAAGGATGTATTTTTCTGAACAAAACATTCATGTCTCTTTAGTGTATATTCAATTCGGATGAGAATTTTCGGTTTTTCGTTAGTCATTAAGAGAGAGGAAAATATAAGAAATAAAGAAATATCTTAGAGCCGCAATTAAATTTTTTAAAAGCTAACAGTGAGATCAAAGAAAAGTGAACTGAAAAAACTCCTAGTATATATCAAACTTATCCTGAATTTTATTTTCAATCTGATTTTTGAACCATATGCTGTATCTTTTTTTCTATTAGTGTCTTTTCACTGTTTTATTCATTTCTAGAACATTCCTTTTTTGTTTCAGGATATTAAAGGTATTTTGATAAGGTGTCCTCCAATTTCTGAGGAATTACTGATAAAAATCTATACCTTGGTTTCATATGACTGATAAATTAATCTCACATGAACTGATTATTATGGGGTGAAGGAGTACATTATTTTGGAGAAATCTAACCAGAATACTTGTCAGTACATTCTCTGTGTTAAAATTAAAAGGAAAAATAAGCATTATGTAGAGCAATTATTTGAAATACCTTTTTAAAACCTGCCTGATTAAGCATTTTAGTTGAATTTGTTTTTCTAACAAGGAAAAAAAATGGCCTTATTCTCCTTTCTGTGGTATTCAGGAAATAAGTTGCTAGCTGGTTTGATCCCAGGTCTTTTGGGAAAAAAATTTTAATTTGGGTTGCCAGTGGACTAATTAGAAAACATAACTTGAAAAAATATTAAATAAATGTAAATATAGTAAGAACATATAAAAATCTGTATTATATAATTGGATTGTGACAAAATCTTATTTAGATTTTCCCTGTAGCATTTTTTTTTTTTTTTTTAATATTTTATTTATTTATTTTTAGAAAGGGGGGAAGGGAAGGAGAAAGAGAGGAAGAGAAACATAGATGTATGAGAAAAACACTGATCAGTTGCCTCTCACACACCAGGATACCTGGCCTGCAACCGAGGCATGTGCCCTAACCAGGAATTGAACTGACGACTTTTTGCCTTGCAGGATGATGCCCAACCCATCGAGCCACACTGGTCAGGGCTTATTTTCTCTGTTTTGATTGAACTTTTGTCATAGTTGTTTCACTTCAATCTAGGAAGTATAATCTGGTCACCCTGTCTTTAATTACTCTTCACCTTTTTATTTTTAATGCCCTGGAACAATGATCTCTTCAGTCCTCTCCTTTTACTAAAAACCAAATAGGACATTTGATGAATTTAAGACCTTTTTATTGTTACTTTATTTTATGCCAAGCTCTGTGTTACAAGTTTATCATTATTAAGTCTGTACAATAACCCCATTTTATAGTGGAAGATACTCAGGATCAGAGAAGTCCAATGATTGTGTTCCTAACCATTATAATACCTTTGCCTAAATCTGTGATTGTGACGAGTACATCTCTGATTCTTTTCCTTAATAATGAGTTCTAGAGGTAGAATTATTAAATCACCTAAATTTTTTTTCTTAGCATTGATGTATTGTTTTTAATGTTTTCAATATATATTATAAATACCTGTTTTTTGTGGTAGAGTCTTGGGAGCAACAAACTGACAAACTTTCAAACAAGAACCAAAGGATGTTACATTTTAATAGGGAAGCTATTTTAATAGAATAATTAACTATAATAAAAGGTTGAGAGTGATAAGTAACTAACCAAAAAGACATACATTAAATACTGTAACAGGGTGTCCAACCTTTTGGTATCTCTGGGCCACACTGGAATAAGAAGAGTTGTCTTGGGCCACACATTAAATACACTGTAACATATAATCAGAAAAAAAACCTCATAATGTTTTCAGTAAATTTACAATTTTGTGTTGGGCTGCATTCATAGCCACTCTGAGCTTCATGCAGCCTATGAGCCGCAGGTTGGATGTCCCTGCTAGTATAGAAGGAATTTAAATTTAAAGAAGGAAGATATTACTTGCAACTGCTAATGGAATGTCTAGAATTGAAAGGATCAGAGGGGCTTATTTAATTAAAGTTATATTTTAATGACATTTCCTGTTAGATTCTTGGGAAAATGTCCAGAGGCCTTCTGTTAAGAAACTACCACCATCAGGGAAAAATCAAAGTGTTTACATAGTCTTTAATAAAAGATACCTCTGGATGCCCTTAATTCTTAGTAACAGGTTTCTTTCTTTCCTTTTTTTCTTTTTTAAAAATAGTTTTCAGCCTATAGTTCTTTTGCGCAATGTTCATTGGCATCTGGAATCTCTCAATATCTCCATTTTACCACCTAGTTGTACTGAAGACACATACTACATATATTAAATACTGTAAATAACTACACGTATGTAGTATGTGTCTTCAGTACTTTTGTTGAGTTCTCCATTTTGCCAGTCACTCAGTTATAATATTTTTGAGCAGCTCTTTTTGTGTTCAGTACTATGCTGAATAACATCAGAGATACAATGGAGGTATAAGAAAGATTGTATTTGGTTTACTGAAGAAAAAACTATATTGCAAATGAAAGATAAAATACAAAGTAATTAAATGTAATTTATTTGTGCATGAAACAAATATTTATTAAACAGTATGTACAGGTACTGTTGTTAGAGTCAGGAGTTGTTGGAAGGCAGAATTACAGATACTTGAGACAGAAAAAAGATTAACCAGTAAAAGCTGACCACATGAAGATTCAGCCTGGGCTACTGTGGAGATCAGTGACACTTCACAGGGACAGGGAAGTTGGGCTGGATGTACTAGGTGAGTGGA
The DNA here is from genome assembly GCA_004024845.1 of Tonatia bakeri. NCBI lineage: Eukaryota > Metazoa > Chordata > Mammalia > Chiroptera > Phyllostomidae > Tonatia > Tonatia bakeri. Next base: position 250,572 of record PVIA01000828.1, read on the forward strand.
TAGGATGAAGTAGTGTCTGCGAACATATAAACTACCTTTCAAAATGTAACATTGAAAAAGAAATAGAAGGGTAGCGAGAGGGAAGTGTGATTTTTTTTTTTTTTTTTTTTTTGCCTATGTAGAAGAAATGTGATCTATATCATTAAAGAACAAGGAGAACAAAAGCCAACTGAAAATGTTACAGAAATAAGGAACATGTGTTGGGTGCAAGAGATACATAAAAATGGAGGAGTCAATCTCATGTGGCTTTGTTTTTTTGACAAGTTGGAGAAGAGGTCATTTGTTGGAAGTGATGATAGCTGTTTGCAGTTGGAGCCTTAAGTAAAGAAAAGGGAATATATTTATAATAGCCCTTATGGAGAAATTTGTCAGGAAATCAGCAAGATTTTTTTAATGCAATCAGTTATTTTTTATTTATTTTTTATTGTTCAAGTACAGTTGTTTCCATTTTCCCACCACCACTTTCCCCTGCCCCCACCCTCCCCCACCTCCCACCCTCAATCCTTCCCTCCTTTGACTTTATCCATGGGTCTTTATACACATTCCTTGATGACCATTCCCGTTCTTTCCCCCAATGGGCATTGGAAAAAGCTTAACTGAAATGGATCTATAGCCGGGTTCTGTATTTCTTGTTTGTTTTTCTCTTGAGTTTCTTATTACCTTGGAGCAAGAATGGAAAACACTGATGGTAGGTAAAGAAAATAACATAGACCTGTCATTAGATGTGTGACTTTGGTTATTTACTAAAATAGACACATAATACTTCTATTGCAGATTATGGTATTGAATGAGATCTTGTTGGAAAATCCCCTAGCTAGAAGTTCTATAAATATTAGTTACCCCTTTGTTCCCCCAAAGAATGAGCCATAGCAAAAAATAGCATGGTAGTGTTAAATTAGAAAGTAAGGGTGGCATTTAAGAGCCTAATTGTAGTTCCAGGCTGATTAGAAACTCGAGAGTAGCAGGGAAAAATCTGTTGACTGGACAAAAACGGGGAGTTGAATGATTAAAGGTTCAGGCATAGGTATGGTGGCATAGGAGTAATGTTAGTTAAGGAAGCATGGCACAAAAGAATGTTCCTTCATTGGAGAAGCTGTTATGTATCAACTGGGGAGTATATGTGGAGAGGTAGAGATAAAAGGAATTGGGAAGTCACATTCTGTGGTTTATCAATAGATAACACTAGAATCTGTGAAAGCGATAGTTGGGTAGACCTTCATTCAGTTGCTGAGATATATTCCAAGGATAAGGAAATGAATTCCAATGGGTGATTTAAAAAAATAAAAGAATAAGAGAAGTAATGATTTAGTGAGGGTGGTTTAAGACTTGGTAATGAGAAACAAAGTGAGGATGGTGATTTCATGGTCCCAAGGTAGTAATCCTACCCATTCTGTCTGGGATGGAAGTACCATTGAAATTACTATAGAAGACAATTTCTGTTTACCTAAGAAGTTTGAAAAAAAGGCTAAGCAACTAATAGAATAAGAGAATTTTCCGATAAAAATAAAATCGGGAGTGGAGGAATATGATTAAGTGAGATGCATGTAGGTTAAAAGGTCCTTAAAGTTCAGATTTAGGATAAATAGGAAGGGATTTGTGTCTCATAGAGGGCCTCTAGAGAAAGTGATGAAAGAAGTGTTGAGATGGGAAGCAAATTGGAACTGCTGTTATAAGGGAGTGTAGGATATGGGGTCTATAGACTGGCCTGGAGTCTTAGCTTTGCTACTACCTAATTGTGTGATCATGGACAAATCAACCGTTGTGCCTCAGTCACCCTGCCTGAAGAATTAAGAGACTGAATTAAACCTCTGAGGTTCTGTTAGGTCCCTTTGCAGTCCCAGTTTACAATTCTAGAGCATTGTCCAATTCTGCAGTGCTGACAAGATAATATTTCTGCTCTGTCCAGTATAGTAACCACTAGCTGCATATGGCTGTTATACACTTGAAATGTGGCTAGTTTGACTAAGGAAATGTACTTTTAACTTTTAAAATTTGCACCTAAGTAGCCACTTGTGCTGCTGGCTACCATATTGAACAGCACAGTTGAAGATACCATTCTTGGGTTGATTTCTTTCCTATGTCAACAAGTCTTTTATATCTTTCCAACAGTTGCCATCTGGTCTAGTTGTCTTACTACAATTGATTTCTTCTGTTAAACTAAGAACAGAAAAAACTGTTGTCTTCTGCTCTTATCTAGTAAATAGCTTATCTACAACCTGTTGAATGAAACTTTAAAAAAAATGACAGCTAGCTCTGGCTGGTGTGGCTCAGTGGATTGAATGCCACAGGGACCCTGTTGTTGTTCCCAGTTGTTGGTGCACGAGAGGCAACCACACATTGATGCTTCTCTCCCTCTCCTCCTCCCTCCCATCTGTCTCTAGAAATGTATAAATAAAATATTTTTTAAAAATTTTATTTTATTTTTTTAAGATTTTATTTATTTATTTTTGAGAGAGTGGAAGGAGAGAGACAGAGAAAGATAGAAACATTAATGTGTGGTTGCCCCTCGCTTACCCACTACTGGAGAATTGGTCCACAACCCAGGCATGTGCTCTGACTGGGAATCCAACCAGCGATCCTTTACTTTGCAGTCCAGTGTTCAATCCACTGAGCCACACTGGCCAGGACAAATAAAATCTTTTTTAAAAAATGACAGCTGAATATCACAAAGTTAAGGTTTTTTTGACCAATGAATTGTTTTTGGTATTATAGTATAATACTTAGACCTAGTGTTGATGTATGTAGTTTTTTGATATGTAAAATACTGAAAGTGATTCTGTGTTTATTTCCATACTTCCTCAGACTATCATAGAACTCTCTGAAGAACGGGATGGTCTTCATTTTCTTCCCCATGCCTCTTCATCTGCCCAATCGCCTTGTGGTTCTCCAGGCATGAAGCGAACAGAAAGTCGACAACATCTGTCAGTGGAACTGGCAGATGCTAAGGCCAAAATAAGAAGGCTTAGGCAGGAATTGTAAGTTGCTGATTTTCAAGATTCTTTGAACTTACATGGTCACAAAGATGATATAAACAATATTTTTAGCCTTATGGTATATAGATGGTAGTTCTCAGTTGCTGGACTATGTCAACGTTTTTATCAAAAGGATAAAAATGAAGAGACCAGAATTTGGTTTTCCTAATGCTAATTAAATCTCACCAATTTAAAGAATGACCTTTATTCTAGATTTATGTCCTTCCTATTTGTTTAGTGTTGAAATGTCCTTTCATTTTTTTTTTTAATTTTAAAGATTTTATTTATTTATTTATTTTTTTAGAGAGGGAAGGTGGGGGGAGAGAGAGAGAGAGAGAGAGAGGGAGAGAGAGGGAGAAAGAGAAAGAGAGAAACATCAATGTGCGGTTGCTGGGGGCTGTGGCCTGCAACCCAGGCATGTGCCCTGACTGGGAGTCGAACCTGCGATGCTTTGGTTCGCAGCTCGCGCTCAATCCACTGAACTACACCAGCCAGGTGAAATGTCCTTTCTTTTATAAAACAATGTTCTTCTTGGCAGATCGGGATCTCCTTAATTTTTTTTTTATTTTTATATTATTGAAACACAGAATATTGCCAACCACTGATACAGATCAATAAGTTTATTCTTTTAAAATTAATGTCATAAAATACTGAATTGTTGACATACAGATTTACAAAAATTAATTTTTTGTGTGTGTCTTCCTCATTGAATAATTAAAATACCTGAGTCATGTAGCATTGGTAAATATTTATATTGGTTAGTGCCATGAAATTTATTTAATTTTCAAAGAACATTACAGAAAAGTCAGTATAAATGTTGCATAGGCATTCCTTGGTAAATCATATGTAAAGACATGACCAATCTCTGCTGGAGATTTTTTATTTTGCACTTTAAAGAAAACAAAGGCTTTTGTTAATTTTTGGACTTTTTCCTTTTTTTGGTTTTCCTGGAATTTGGGCTTCAGAGTATAGATATTAAATTTAATACCACAATATAGCAATTAAGTTTACTTACTGATTAAAACAGTCGGTTTAAAAAAGTGGTTGAATATGTGAGATAGAAAAAAATATACAGTCTATAGGGAAAATTTGAAAAAAAAATAACAGCTTTTATTGTGGGTGTCTGCATTATTATGTGTCTATTGAAGTGAACACGCCCAGGATATTCTATAAGCAGCTGCACCAGGAAAATTAGGGAAGCGATTGCTATTATTAGTTTGACTGGCAGTTAATGGATAGCCTAAACAGTGAACACTAGTTTGTTCCATATAATTTAGCACAATCTTCTCTAGTCTTTAGATAAAGCATGCAATTAGAACTGCATTACTGGCTGTGAATTTATTTAACATTTTACACGATATTAGAATATGATTTTTAAATAAAATTGACTTGGCCATGGGGTGAATTAAAATTCCAAACAACTTGAAAGATATTGATAAGATTTGGTCTCTTATATACTGATCGGACAATGTAAATGAATATTTTTAATTAGTAAATAAATATGTTAGATATAGCGAGTATTTCCCAGTAATTAGCATTTCATCAGATATCATCTAATATCTTTTTTGTGACTAATTATATTTATTGCTGCGCTGCATGTCTAGCTAGCACAATAACACACTATATGTGAGAATAATCTTTAAAGATCATTTGAGACCTTTATGGAAAAATTACAAAACTTAAAAATTATTTTAAAAAACTAAATTTTATTTATTTTCAAAGTATATTTTATTGATTATGCCATTACAGTTGTCCCAATTTTTTTCTCCACTTTCTCCCCCTCCTCCCTGCACTGTCCCCCTCCCCCTCCACCATTCCCCTCCCACCCACAGTTCATGTCCGTGATTTATACGTATAAGTTCTTCAGCTTCTCCATTCCTATACTATTCTTAACCTCCCCCTCTCTATTTTGTGCCTACCTATTATGCTTATTCCCTGTACCTTTTCCCCCCATTCTCCCCCTCCCCACTGATAATCCTCCATGTGATCTCCATTTCTGTGATTCTGTTCCTGTTCTAGTTGTTTACTTAGTTTTTGTTTTTGTTTTTTAGTTTCAGTTATTGATAGTTGTGCATTTGTTGTCTTTTTACTTTTCATAGTTTTTGATTTTCTGTTTCTTAGATCAGTCCTTTTTACATTTCTTATAATAAGAGCTTAGTGATGGTGAACTCCTTTAACTTGACCTTATCTGAGAAGCACTTTATCTGCCCTTCCATTCTAAATGAAAGCTTTGCTGAATAGAGTAATCTTGGATGCAAGTCCTTGCTTTTCATGACTTGGAATACTTCTTTCTAGCCCCTTCTTGCCTGCAAGGTTACTTTTCAGAAATCAGCTGATAATCTTATGGGAACTCCTTTGTAGGTAACTTTCTCCTTTCCTCTTCCTGCTTTTAATATTCTCTCCTTATCTTTAATCTTGGGTAGCTTAATTATGGTGTCTTGGTGTGCTCCTCCTGGAGTCCAACTTCTTTGGGACTCTCTAAGCTACCTGGACTTCCTGAAAGTCTATTTCTTTTGCCGAATTGGGGAAGTTTTCCTTCATTATTTGTTCAAATAAGTTCAGTTTCTTGCTCTTCCTCTTCATCCGGCATCCCTGTGATTCAGATGTTGGAGCACTTAAAGTTGTCCCAGAAGCACCTAAGCCTCTCCTCATTTTTTTTGGATTCTTGTTTCTTCATTTTGTTCTGGTTGCTTATTTCTTCCTTTTGTTCCAAATTGTTGATTTGAGTCTCAATTTCCTTCCCTTCACTGTTCCCTGTATATTTTTCTGTATTTCACTTTGTATAGACTTCATTTCTTCCTTCATTTTGCAGCTAAGCTCAGTCAATTCTGAGCATCCTACTTACCAGTGTTTTGAACTCTGCATCAAACAGGTTGTCTATTTCCTCGTCTCTTAATTCTTTTTCTGGAATTTTGAACTGTTTCTTTGTCTTGGCGCACCTGTTATGTGACAAAGGGTAGAGCCTTAGGTATTTACCAGGGTAGGGAAACCTTCTTTGCTCTGTTGTTGTGCTGTCTGTAGGGGAGGGGCCAGAGACGGGACATTGTGACTTGCTGTGCTGTCATCCCACTTTCCATCACTTCCCTCGCTTCCCACAAGTGGATTGTGCCCTTTAGGTGCTTATTTGCAGGTGGGTGGATTCCTATACCTTTTAGGACCCTGTGGGTCTCTCCAGTAAACTCTCCTGTGAGGCTAGGAGTTTTTCCCCACCCCTGCAATCCCCACAGGTTTTTACAGCCAGAGGTTTTGAGGCCTTATTTCCCCATGCTGGATCCCTGGGTTATGCAGTTTGTCTTGCTCCGCAGTTTTTCCTCCCAGTTTATCGGCATGTAAACGTGGGACCACCAGGTCCACAAGCTGCCAACTTTCTGTGTGTTCTCTCCACCCTGGCTACCTGTCTTTGCCCCTCCTGCTGTCTTGATGAATGTTTCTTATAACTCGTTGGTTGTTGGACTTCCATGCAAATGTTTTTCCGGCAGTTCTGGTTATTGTTTGTTTTTAAAATGTTGTTATCCTTCTTTTGGTTATGCAAGGAAGTGAAGTGTTTCTGTGTATGCCTCCACCTTGCCTGGAACTCCTCATATAATATCTTTGTATAAGGGGACTAAATGGTAATGGGAAAAATAACAATAAAGCTTAAATTTTTTAAAATAATAATGTCCTTGAAAATGTGTTCCAGATTTCTTCTATTAACATCTGTTTTAAGTCTTTTTGGTGGGACAGATGGACAGATCTTTAATAAAGTGAAGAAGTATGGAAATCATGATTGGTACAAATAGTTCAGGTTGCCTTAGACCTAATGGAAATAAATAATTGTAATGAGAACATGCAAATTAATAACATACTTCCTTATGGGTAGTATATTATAATATAATTGCTTTTGATTTATTAACATCCAGAGTAAAAATATTAATTTGTAATTTGGTTAGAAGAAGTAATTCTTGTAAATTATACTTTTATGTAGTCGTTAACACTATCAAAAACTTTCTTTCATAATTTTCTCTGCCTTATAAATCCCATGTTTTCAAAGAGTTTTCTCTCACACAAATTATTCTTTTTTTAAAATAACTTTATTGAGATATAATTTACATATCAGAAAATTTATCCTTTAGAGTGTACAGTTCAGTGATTTTTAGTATATTCATTGAGTTGTCCTTACTCTCACACAGTAATTTCAAGACATTTTTATCACCCCAAAAAGATACCTCATACCTGTTAGCAGTCAGTCCCTATAAATACCCTTTGCCCTTGACTCCTGACAATCACTAATACATTTTCTATTTCCATGGATTTGCTTTTTCTGAACATTTCATGTAAATGAAAGCATACTTTAAGCCATCTTTTATGACTGGCTTCATTCACAAAGCACAGTTTTGTCAAGGTTTATCCATGCGGTATGTATCAGTACTTCATTCATTTTTATGATTAATATATGTGGATATATACCACACTTTGGTTACTTAAAATTTAATGGGCATTTAATCCTGCAATGGTGGAGCTTCCAAATGAAGCGTGAGAGGTCATGCGGATGACGTGTGTCATCCAACTCTCTCTGTTGCAGAATTCTGGATAAACTGCATGGCGTAGGCACTTGGCTAGCTGAGGTTATGCAACACCTTTTGAAGATTATTAATCTGAGTGCACACAGCGTTGCCATGTCAACATTGGACTAAAACTGACAATTATTTTGCATAGATGACTATTGTCATCCACGCAACCACTCGAGGGTCAAATTGTTTACATCTTTGGCTATTATAAAGAATGCTCCTATGAACATTCATGTGTACATTTTTGTGTGAATCTATGTTTTCACTTCTCTAGGTTGTTTATTGAGGAATAGAAATGCTGGGTCACATGATGGTTCTATATTTAACCTTTTGAGGAACTGTTGAACTGTTTGGCTGTACCATTTTGCACTCCACCAGCAATGTCTGAGGGCTCCAAGGTGGAAACAACCCAACTACCCATGAGCAGATGAATGGATAAACAAAATGTGCTATAGGCATGTGGTGGAATACTATTCACCCACAAAAATGAACGAAATTTTAGACTTCCAGCCAAGATGGAGCCATAGGTAGATACACTGTGCCTCCTTGCACAACCATAAGAAAAACAACAACAATTTAAAACAAAAAACAATCAGAACTGACAAAAAATCAAACTATATGGAAGTCCAACAACCAAGGAGTTAAAGAAGAAACTTTCATCCAGACCGGTAGGAGGGGCAGAGATGGGCAGCCAGGCGGAGAGGCCTCGCAGCAAAGCAGTGGTGGAGGACCACGTCAGGCAAGGCAGCAACTGGTGGACCTGGGGAGGTGATGGCTGGTGGAGCGGGCAGTCCCACATTCACGTGAGGATAAACTGGGAGGAACAACTGGAGAGCAAGACAGACCTCCCAACCCAGGGTCCCAGTGTGGGGAAATAAAGCCTCAAACCACTGATTGAAAAGACCAGTGGGGGTTGAGGCAGCAGCGGGAGAAACTCCCAGCCTCACAGAAGAGTTGGTTGGAGAGACCCACAGGGTCCTAGAATGTACACAAGCCAACCCACCTGGGAATCAGCACCAGAAGGACCCAATTTGTTTGTGGGTAGTGGAGGAAGTAACTGAAATCTGGCAGAGAGTGGAGCAAGTGCCATTGTTCACTCTTAGATCCCTTCCCCACATACAGCATCACAAAGCAGCAATGTCAGTTGCCCTGCCCTGGTGAACACCTAAGGCTCCACCCCTTATACATATCAGGCATTTGGAGACCAAAAAAATGGCCCGAATGAAAGAACAGATCAAAGCTCCAGAAAAAAATACAACTAAGTGACGAAGAGATAGCCAACCTATCAAATGCACAGTTCAAAACACTGGTAATCAGGATGCTCACAGAATTGATTGAATTTGGTCGCAAATTAGATGAAAAAATGAAGGCAATGGTAAGTGAAATAAAGGAAAATGTACAGGGAACCAATAGTGATGGGAAGGGAACTGGGATTCGAATCAACGTTGTGGACCAGAAGGAAGAAAGAAACATCCAACCAGAAAAGAATGAAGATACAAGAATTCAAAAAAATGAGGGGAGACTTAGGAACCTCCAGGACATCTTTAAACGTTCCAACTTCTGAATTATTGGTGTACCAGAAGGAGAGGAAGAAGAGGAACACTGAAAACTTATTTGAGCAAATAATGAAGGAGAACTTCCCCAATCTGGCAAAGGAAATAGACTTCCAGGAAGTCCAGGAAGCTCAGAGAGTCCCAAAGAAGTTAGACCCAAGGAGGAACATACCAAGGCACATCATAATTACATTAGCCAAGATTAAAATGAAGGAGGAAATCTTAGAATCAGCAAAAGAAAAGAAGACAGTTACCTATAAAGGAGTTCCCATAAGACTATCAGCTGATTTCTCAAAAGAAACCTTGCAGGCAAGAAGGGGCTGGAAAGAAGTATTCCAAGTCATGAAAGGCAAGGACCTCCATCCAAGATTGCTCTATCCAGCAAAGCTTTCATTTAGAATGGAAGGGCAGATAAAGTGCTTCTCAGATAAGGTCAAGTTAAAAGAGTTCATCATCACCAAGCCCTTATTATATGAAATGTTAAAGGGATTTATGTAAGAAAAGGACAAAAAATATAAACAGTAAAATGACAGCAAACTCATAGTTATTGCAACCATACCTAAAACAAACAAAAGCAAACTAAGCAAACAACTAGAACAGGAACAGAACCACAGAAATGGAGATCACATGGAGGGTTGTCAACAGGGGAATGGGCAGGGAGAGGGGGGGAAACATACAGAGAATAATTAGCATAAATGGTAGATAGAAAATAGATGGGGAGGTTCAGAATAATATAGGAAATGTAGAAGTCAAAGAACTTACATGTATGGCCCATGGACTTGAACTAAAGGGGGGGAATATGGGTGGGTGAGTGATGTGGACCCCAGCTGGTGGGGTCCACGTCATTATGGATGAAGTGAGACATTCACATGGACTACTGAGTCCTGTGGAGGAAAAGGGACAGCATGGCTTTTCTCTCAAGGGGAGCAAAAGCCTTGTCCCTCACTCCAATGAGCTTTTATTGTCTTACTGGGCACATTATAAGAAGGTCCTTATTAACTATGCACAGGCTGGCTTACCTTATACAGAAAACAAAGGAGAGGATGCTGGTAATCACATCACAGAAGAGGGATATTTGCAGATGAAAAGGCAAAAGTAGTTAGACCTGTTACACTTATCCTTGGAAGGTTTAGCATGGTTTTTAGGAAGTTGCTTTGCATTAAATGTTCTCAATTCAGGGTGAGGGAATTTTGGCAAAAAGCAGGACTCATAGCGGCCTAGGTACATTGCAGGCCTGATTCCCCACGAGAAAACCTATCCATGGGCATGGGTCCTGTGCATCTCCCAGTGGGAGCTGGGCCCACATCTCGCAGAGAGGCCTCCCACAGGTGGGGGTGTGCAGGGTGGAGGGGAATAAAGGGGGAAAAAATGGGACAACTGTAATAGCAGAATCAATAAAATATATGTAAAAAGAAAAGAAAATTTCAAAATGAAAAAAAGGAATGAAATTTTGATAACTGCTACAACATAGATGAGCCCTGAAAACAATTTGCTGAGTGAGAAACCAGATACAGAAGGACAATAATATATGATTACATTCAAATGAAGCATCTTTAGTAGGTAAATTCAGAAAAACAAAGATTAAAGGGTAGAGGCTGTGGGGTATGGGAAAATTGGAGAGTTAGTGCTTAAATGGGCACGGAGTTTGTTTGGGTTGTGATAGAGTTTGGGAATAGTGGTGATAGTTTAAGAACATTTTAACTGTAGTTAATGCACTGAATTATACACTTAAAAATGGTTAAAATTTATATTTTATATTATATTTATGTTACCACAATAAAAAATAGAATTTGTTTATAATTTAGACCAATTGAAAGCATTTTTCAGTAGTTAAATTGATTTGTATATAAGCACTTCTATCCTCTGTTGTTGCCTTATAAGTTGATAATGACTGTTCTGGATGGGATTTTAATAATAGTGTTATATCAAGTGCCTTTAAACCTATAATAAATATACTTTTAGAAATCTGTCCTGAAATATACAGTTTTATGTATAATGAGTTAATTTACCAAAACATTATGTATTACTATAAAAAATGGAATTCACTTAAGCTAATTATGGTTCTTCTGTCAAAGGAAATATTATTCCATTAAAAATTACAGTTTTGAAAAAATATGAGTGAGAGATGTCAACAGCATGTTTTCTACAATGAACATTTTATCTTTTATTACTATATAATAGAAGATTGAAAAGTAGTGGTAGTGAGTAGAGACTTAGCATTAAGGAAGTTGACTCCTGCAGGGAGGTAGAAAATGGGTGTCAGAAGAAAGCAGTATAAAGAAAAAAATTAGGAGAAATTTGAGGATGTTTATAGACTTCAGGAAAAAAAGCAGTTGAATTGTAAAGATTTTAGGTATCTGTGTGGCCATGCATTTGGGCCATTTAAAATGCTGAAAATAGTTTGGAGATCTTTATTATAAGTCTCAGACCTAGATGGCATTGCCTTGCATAAAACTCATCCAGCTTATTTGTCTTTGATATACAGAGAGAAAAAGAGGAAAGTGGAAAAGGGGGGTGTCAAGAAAGATTGAGAGAAATTGCTTTATGAACTATGAGGATGTTTATCATTGAAGTTTGCCTTTGGAAAACTTCAGAGGGAATTTGATGATATCTAATCATATAAATTCCTAAAATCCATTTATCTCTTTCCCCTGGATTCAAGGCATGGCTAATACTGTATACAACTAGATATTTAGTAATGACAATACATTTGTATCAATGCAGATATGATCATAGTTTTTAAAGCAGTAAGCTTATTTAATAAATGTTTTTTGCATTTAAGGGAGGAAAAGACTGAACAGTTGCTGGACTGTAAACAAGAACTCGAGCAAATGGAAACAGAACTAAAAAGGCTGCAGCAAGAGGTTTGTTCCTGGAAATTTTATTAAATAGGACCACTAAGTAATAGAAAATTGGTTTTTCCCCTTAGAATATGTAACTTTTACATTAATGCTTTTTGAAGTTACTGAGGCTTCGAGTAATATGATTACTTCTTCAGTGTTTCTCTCTTCGAAAAGATCAGAGCCAAATGTAGAAATCACTGTCTTTGGACTTTTTTTTTCCCTGTGTCAGTGCTGTTTAAATTTTACTAAAATTCATAGGAGGCTTGTAGGACTAGGGTAGTTCTAAGTTTCTCTTTTTTATGTATTTGGCTTCTTTGGGCTTGGAAGCTACATGGCTCTACTGTAAAATTAGGGCTGTTTTATGTATATTTCCCTAGGTCTCCACTCTCCAATGGTGCTTTATGTTAACTTGTATATGACAGAATGCTTTTTAATTTTCCATTTTTTCCTATTAAATAAGGTAAAAACTTTTACTTTTAAAAATTATCATTTTTTACTAGTTTTGTGTGTGTTTTTTTTCATCTTTAACCAAGATATGATTAAGAATTTACTTTTTAAAGTCACTCCATAATGGTTGTTTTCATTTGGAGATAGTGAATGATATGAATTGTGGTAAGGCTGGAAAATTTTCTTCCCCTTACCTCCCTTAATCTGCCATTTAACTTCAGGAAATACTGCACTTGTGGTGTGATAAATGCGGGCCTTTCTAGTTGTATGAAACTGGACATCATAATCTTTATTTCTAGATAAGCGGTGGCTGCTCTTCCACTTCTTGGTAGCAGTGCTTTTTGTGTCTGTTGTTTTCTCTAAAATGGTGTTTCTTAATCTGTTTGGTCTCAAGACTCTCTTCTACTCTTAAAAATTAATAAGGATTCAATAAACTGGTACTTACTATATTAGGAATTAAAACTAAGAATTTTAAAAATATGAATTCATTTCAAAATAATATTCAACCCATTTCATATTAACATATATTCATATTTTAACTAAATAACCATTATTTTACAAAACAAAACAAATATTATAATGGTACTCTTTTACATTTTTGCATACCTCTTTTTTTAAAAAATTATATTTTAATGATTATGCCATTATAGTTGTCCTGATTTTTTCCCATCCACCCAGCAACCTCCACTCCCTCAGGTAATCCCCACACCATTGTTCATGTCCATGGGTTATTTGTATAAGTTCTTTGGCTACTGCATTTCCTGTACTGAATTTTATATCCTAGTGGCTATTCTGTAACTACTTATTTGTACTTCTTAATGCCCTCACCTCTTTACCTATTCCCCACACACCCCCTTCCCATCTGGCAACCATCAAAGCACATTCCATACCCATGATTCCATCTCTGTTCTTCTTGTTTGCTTAGTTTGTTTTTTAGATTCAGTTGTTGATAGATATGTATTTCTGCTATTTTATCGTTCATAGTTTTGATCTTTTTTTCTTAGATAAGTCCCTTTAACATTTCATTTAATAATGGTTTGGTGAAGGTGAACTCCTTTACTGTTTTCTTGTCTGGGAAGTCTTTTATCTTCCCTTTTATTCTAAATGATAGTTTTGCTGGGTAGGGCAATCTTGGCTGTAAGTCTCTGCTTCTCATGACTTGGAATATTTCTTGCCAGTCCCTTCTAGCCTGCAAAGTTTCCTTTGAGAAATCAGCTGACAGTCTTAAGGAAACTCCTTTGCAGGGTCATTATCTGCTTTTCTCTTGCTGCTTTTAAGATTCTCTCTTTATCTTTAACCTTTGGCATTTTAATTATGATGTGTCTTAAAGTGGGCCTCTTTGCATCCATCTTCTTTAAAACTATCTGTGCTTCCTGGACTTGCATGTCTTTTTCCTTCACCAAATTAGAAAGGTTTTCTTTCACTGCTTTCTCAAATAGATTTTCCATTTCTGGCCCTTTCTGTCTTCCTTCTGGCACCCCTGTGATGCGAGTGTTTGAGTATTTGAAGTTGTCCCAGAGGCTGCTTACACTATCCTTTTTTTTTTTCTGGATCCTTTTTTCTTCTTGTTGTTCTGATTGGTTGTTTTTTGCTTCCTTATGCTCCAAATCAGTAATTTGATTCTTGACTTCATCCACTCTACTGTTGTTTCCCTGTAAATTGTTCTTTATTTCAGTTAGTGTATCCTTTGTTTCTGATTGGATCTTTTTTATGCTGTTGAAGGTCATTACTAAGTTACTTGAGCATCTTTATAACCAGTGTTTTGAACTCTGCATTTGATAAATTGCTTATTTCCATTTTGTTTGGCTCTTTTTCTAGAGTTTTGACCTGTTCTTTCATTTGGGCCATGTTTGTTTGCCTGCTCATTTTGGCACCCTCCTTGTGTTTATTTCTGTGTATTAGGTAGAGATGCTATGACAATAGGTAGCATGGCCTAATGTAGTAGGTGTCCTGTAGGGTCCAGTGGCACAGCCTCTCCCATCTCCCAAGCTGGGTACTCAAGGTGTGCCCTTTGTGCGGTTTCTTTAATTCCATAGTTGTTGGACTTCCATTCAACATGATTTCTGTCAGTTCTGAGTGATTGTTCTATATTTTAGTTGTTATTTTGATGTGGTTGTGCAAAGAGGAGAGCCATGTCTGCCTGCACTACCATCTTGACTGGGAGTCCTCAAATCTCTAATACCTGGCTTAATTTAAGTCTACTACATTCTTGTAACTATTTCTGTATTCATTCTGTTAAGATACCACATGCCATGTACCCCTTGGGAAATTTTCCTGTGCCCTGCTCATGAGAGAATGAGAGTGGAAAAGGAAAATACTGCCTTAGAATTGTTAATGAAAATAGGTTTGGCCACATGAACTCCTCCCCGAAAGGATTTCAAGAAAGCACAGGCATCCCTGGATCATACTTTGATAACTACTGTTCTAAAGGATTAAAGATTATAAGAAGGGGCCCTGGCTGGTGTAGCTCAGTGGATTGAGCGCGGGCTGCGAACCAGGCATCGCAGGTTCGATTCCCAGTCAGGGCACATGCCTAGGTTGCAGGCCATGTCCCCCAGCAACCGCACACTGATGTTTCTCTCTCTCTCTCTCCCCCCCTCCCTTCCCTCTCTAAAAATAAATAAATAAAATCTTTAAAAAAAAAGAATATTTAAAAAAAAAAGATTACAAGAAGGCTTTAAAAGGTTGAATTTTAATGTTTGCCCCGAATGGCATTAAGATATGCAATAATTATATGCACTGATCATTTTACTTGGATGTCTTTTAAAAATCAGGATTTTAGTATGTTACAGCATATCCAAATAAAACCATTATTTCTCTAAAGTAACTAATGATCAATTTTGCCTATTTTATGTTTTTACTGTTCTGTACTTTAAAGTTAACTTTTTTTACCCTTAAATTAATGGCAAATGGTTATTTTAGGTAAAAGTTAACTTATTTTAAAACATTCTGAAGTTTTTATATGCCTGACACACATTATATAAAAATATGTATATGAACATAGGTTTGTATACTTGTTTATAAACACATATGTTTAAAATACTTTTTATTCTTGGTTTAGAAAAAGGCTTTATATCTCTCCATTTTAAAAAATGACTTAATTGAGGTATAATTTACATACCACAAAATTCACACTTTTAAACTATACAATTTATTGATTTTTCTAGTAGATTCATCAGGTTGTGCAACCAAGGATTATTGATTTGAGAATAGAAAATAAAATTTAAAATATTAATATTTCTTTATTTTTAGAACATGAATTTGCTTTCGGATGCTCGTTCTGCGAGAATGTACCGAGATGAATTAGATGCACTTCGAGAGAAGGCAATCAGAGTTGATAAGCTTGAAAGTGAAGTCTGTAGATATAAAGAGAGGCTGCATGACATTGAATTTTATAAGGCAAGAGTTGAGGTATGTTGCATAATATAAACCATTCACAATATTTCTTTAAAAATGTTATGATTTTTAAAATGCAGTGAAAATGTACATAATAAATGAATGGAGCTCTTGAAATGTTTAGCAAGCTGTAAATACCTTTAGATGTTTATTTTATGATAGATCAGCATATTGCCTAGAAGTTTTAAAAGGGATATTTGGATATTATTAATTTTGTTTAACCCTTTGGAGCTCTTCTTTCATTCCTTTACTTAGCATTATAGGTAGAGCCAACATTTGAAGTCCTTCCCTCATAGTCAAAATAAAGTATTTCTTGCTACTAATTTCAAACTTGATCCTAGAAGTAAAAGCAAACATATTGCTGATTTATTCTCAACTCAGAATGCTAAATTGGGATCAACGAAGGTGCTTGTGTGGCCTTTCTCCGTTTCTCTCTCAACAGATCATATAAACATCTTATATAAACAAATGAGAAGGAACAGTTTTCACTACTTAATGATTACCATACAGTGTTGTATGAAGTTGAGTTTGACAGCAAAATTTTGATAATCCTTGCATGTGCTTCCTTTTTTTCCTTTCCTAGTTAATTTCTTCATTGTCTGCAAACAGTAGAGATTTTGGTCATAATTATGGCAATAAGAAGGAAGGAGTATGCAAAAATTAAGAAATGAAAACATTATAAAATAAAACATTTGAGCCTGAAAGTTATCAAAAATAGACCAAATATACTACAAATTAAGATGCATGTTAATTCTTTGCCAATTTTTAAACGAGTGTATGCATGTTAGTGTTAAGGGGTCCTTATAAGATGCCATTGTTTTAATATACTTTCTCTTGACATTAGTTCATAAACAGGCATATGACTTAGCAAGACAAATTTGTCTTCTAAATGGATGTAGGGATTTTAAACATGTTCTCAAGATGATTATTATTTGCGTGAGTATTAGTTCAAGTCCTGGAATTTTACTCAGAAATCCCAAACCCTTCACATTCAAGTTATAGTTTAAGTGGAAAGAAACTTCAAATCTATTTCAGCAAATAAATTAAGCCCTGATTCTGTGGAGATTTGTGTCTTAACTATCTGCAAGTCTATTCTATACTTAGTTTTCTTTCATTGTGATTAAGGGATTTAAATGTACTCTGGCAATTCATGTGAAACTGTAGTAGTATCACACATTCTAATAGAAGTATTGAGCATTTTGTTTGCATAATAGCTTAAATTTGGAAGGAGGGGAGTAAAGCCAAGAAAACACCAATTGTATTTTTATTACTTAGTAGCTTTACTCTTGCATAGAACTGTTGATAAAGACATTAATGTCAATCAAGAATTTGTATGTTTCAAAACTTTAAAAAATTAATAGATAATACCCTGTTTGTGATTGAAAAGCCGATTTGAAATATTTATAGGAATTAAAAGAAGACAATCAAGTTTTATTGGAAACAAAAACCATGTTGGAAGACCAATTAGAAGGAACTCGAGCTCGTTCTGATAAATTACATGAATTAGAAAAAGAGAATTTACAACTGAAGGCTAAACTGCATGATATGGAAATGGTAAGTATTGTAAAGTAGATAAATTACATCTGATTTCTGTATAATGGCAAAGCATGGTTAGTATCCTAGATGCTTGAACAAAGAAGAGATTAGCTAAAGTGAGTGCTTCCAATTTCATATGGACACAGGAGTAGTAGAAATTTCTACTTTTGTTACAGGGGGGAGTGTTATTAATTTTTGTCTTCTATTTTTAAAAAAAATCTAGAAGTGTTGTGTAAACATGCCTTTAAAATACTGAAATAAAACTATTTAGCACTGGATCAGAATCTTTTGTTACATTGCTAAACCTGTATATTGAGTATGAAGAACAGTTTGCAGTGTCTTCAAACCTCACTTTAAAAGATGATCAGATGCCTGGTCATTATGATGACCAGTAGTAATTATAATACCTGGTTATGTCCTTAAAACTGGGAAAATGTTAAGCAACTCAAAATTTGTCTTCATATTACTCAGTTTCTGATAAATAAAAGTTATAAGTAATAAAATATTAGCTTTAAATTGTATTGTTTCTTAGCTTTCTTTTCTCTCCCTACTTCCTGCCAACAAAAAAAGGAACGAGATATGGATAGAAAAAAGATTGAAGAATTAATGGAAGAAAATATGACTTTGGAAATGGCACAAAAGCAAAGTATGGATGAATCATTACATCTTGGCTGGGAATTGGAACAAATATCCAGAACTAGTGAGCTTTCCGAAGGTATTCCCAATTTTGTTTTATTTAAATGAATTGGTGAATAAATGAAATTGTATTTATGCTTACATTTCTGGATATTTTATTGCAGTTATTTTCCCCAGGTGGAGATGTCTCAGAAGGCCAGCTCTCCTATAGATAATATTTCACAGAGTAATATGTTATTTCCACATTCCTGGGTCTGTTTATAAAGATAATCAGATAAGCAAAGCATGTCTTACAACTAAACTTTTTGAGTGCAATAACAGATTTGATCAGTTGTTTAGGCATTATTTTATGTTAGTATCACAAGAAACTGGAATGCCAATTTATTAATTTATTTTGAGAAATGGCCATCTACTAAATATAACAGAAAAGTCGTATTAGCTGGACAGCATGTTTTTTGACTATAGTCAACCTAAATAGGAAGTCAAAACATAGAAGAGTTTTAGGTGAATATGTAGCTAGAATAAAACAAGTTAAGGATCTTCATGGCTATTTTTATCAGTATATATAATCTCCATTTTGGGGTTATACCTACCAACCATCCAGCCCCTGTTATACCCTGGAGATAATGAGTATTTTCCCTCACCACCCCGAATAAACTACTAACTTTTGGCTCTTTTTTCTTAAGCTCCACTATTGACTTGTGCTCTGTCTGAAGCTAGACATATATATGCAGTACAGCTGTTTGGCTTATAGTTCTGCTTATGCTAATACTGATACACTTTATTGAAATGACAGTCAGGTCATATTTGAGTTAGACAGGTTCTATAATTCCTAGTTACCTAATATCAGATTATTCCATATGCCTTCCTTCCTTCAGCAGATATTTATTAAGCACCTACCATGTGTCGAATATTATACGGGGCCCTGAGGATATAGAGGTGAGAGGTAGATGTAAGGTCTGAAGGTAGTTTATAGTCTTTTTTTTTTTTTTTTTTTTTTTCAGAATAATTACTTCTACAGATGACTCTTATTATCATTAGGCTTTTTCTAGTTTTACACTTGAGAACTTAATTCCAAATTCTAGGACTCCATGTAAATTCCTTACATAGTAAGTGATATTCATCCAGTGAATTTTCTGAGATCTGTTACTTAAAATACTTGTGGAACTCTTTTTATTCTGTTCCTTGTGAATTTAGTTGCAAAGAAAGCAGCTCAGACTTAAATGTTTTCTGCTTATAAAGTAGATCAAATTGCACCATTAAACATTTTCATCATCTGTTAAGTGAGGACAATAATAGTAAGTACCTTGTAGGGTTATTGTGAGGATTGAATTTCTTAATACTGAAGATCCTCAGAAAAATACTGGTATATTGTAAGCATTTGAATGTTAAGAATTCTTTCATATATATATATATATATATATATATATAATTGATTATGCTCTTACAATTGTCCCATTTTTTTCTCTCCTTTAACCCCTCCACCCTGCACTCCCCCTCCCACCAGCATTCCCCCTTCCCACCTTAGTTCATGTCCATGGGTCGTATATATAAGTTCTTTGGCTTCTCCATTTCCTATACTATTCTTAACCTCCCCCTGTCTATTTTGTGCCTGCCAATTATGCTTCTTACTCCCTATACCTTTTCCTTCATTCCCCCCTTCCACTGATGACCTTTCATGTGATCTCCATTTCTGTGATTCTGTTCCCGTTTTAGTTGTTTGCTTAGTTTTTGTTTTTATTTTAGGTTCAGTTGTTGATAGTTGTGAGTTTATTGTCATTTTACTTTTCATATTTTTTTTAAGTTTTTATTTATTTATTTTTTAGAGAGGGAAGGGAGGGAGAAAGAGAGAGAGAGAAACATCAATGTGCAGTTGCTGGGGGCCGTGGCTTGCAACCCAGGCATGTGCCCTGACTGGGAATCCAACCTGCGATGCTTTGATTCGCAGCCCGCGCTCAATCCACTGAGCTACGCCAGCCAGGGCTACTTTTCATATTTTTGATCTTCTTTTTCTCAAATAAGTCCCTTGAACATTTTGTATAATAAGGGCTTGGGAATGATGAACTCCTTTAACTTGACCTTATCTGGGAAGCACTTTATCTGCCCTTCCATTCTAAACAAAAGCTTTGCTGGATAGAGTAATCTTGGATGGAGGTTTTTGCCTTTTATGACTTTGAATACTCCTTTCCAACCCCTTCTTGCCTGCAAGATTTCTTTTGAGAAATCAGTTTATAGCTTTATGGGAACTCCTTTGTAGGTAACTGTCTCCTTTTGCTGCTTTTAAGATTCTTTCCTTGTCTTTCTTCTTTGGTAATGTCAATGGTGTGCCTCGGTCTGTGCTTCCTTTGGGACTCTGAGCTTCCTGGACTTCCTAGCAGTGCATTTCCTTTGCCAGGTTGGGGAAGTTCTCCTTCATTATGTTTTCAGATATGTTTTTGATTTCTTGTTCTTCCTCTTCCTCTTTGTCCAGCACCTCTATGATTCGGACGTTGAAGCACTTAAAGTTGTCCCAGAGGTTCTTAAGCCTCTCCTCATTTTTTTTGAATTTATGCTTCTTTATTCTGTTCCAGTTGAGTGTTTATTTCTTCCTTCTGCTCCAAATCATTGTTTTGAGTCCTGGTTTCCTTCCCTTCACTATTGGTTCCCTATATATTTTTCTTCATTTCATTTTTCATAGCCTTTACTTTTCCATTTTGAGACTATACTCAACCATTTCTGTGTGCATCCTGATTACCTGAGGTTTGAACTGTGCATCTGATAGGTTGGCTATCTCTTGAACACTTAGCTCTATTTTTGGAGCTTTGTTCCATTTTTTCATCTGGGCCATATTTTATTGTTTCATCCTGTGTATTTATGTTGTAAGGGACGGAGCATTAGGTATTTGCCAGGGCAGGGCAACCCAGGTCCCTGTATTGTGGTGCTATATGTGGGGGAGGTATCCAAGAGGGAACAATGCCATTTGCTTGACTCTTTGCCAGCTTTCAGTTACTTCCCCTACTACCCACAAATAAATTAGGCCCTTCTGGTGTTGATTTCCCAGGTGGTTGGGGTCTTGTGTACATTCTAGAACCTTGTGGGTCTCTCCAGTGAACTCTCCTGTGAGGCTAGGAGTTTCTCCTGCCCCTGAAACCCCCAAAGATTTTTACAGCCAGAGGTTTTGTGGCCTTATTTCTCCATGCTGGATCCCTGGGTTGCACATTCTGTCTCACTCCCTGGTTGTTGCTCCTGGTTTTTCGGCATGCAAATGTGGGACCTCCAAGTCCGCCAGCTGCCACCTAGCTGTGTGTCCTCTCCACCCTGGCTGCCTGTCTCTGCCCCTCCTACTGTCTGGATGAATGTTTCTTCTTTAACTCCTTGGTTGTTGGACTTCCGTGCAAATGTTTTTCTGGCCATTTGGTTGTTGTTTGTTTTTAAATTTATTGTTGTCCTTCTTTTGGTTGTGCCAGGAGGCAAAGTGTATATACCTATGCCTCTGTCTTGGCCAGAAGTAAATGTTAAGAATTATTATTATGATCATTATATCATATTGTTTTGCAGTTTGTCTTAGTTGGGGTCATATACCTGAATATTCATTGTAATGTGCTATCATTTTTTTTTAATATTCAAGGAACTTTCTAGAAAATTTGCAAAATGGAAAAATTTAAAGGAGGAAGTAAATCAAATGCACTAATGATTTCTTAAATCTTTTTCACATGTCAAAAACCTTGCTTCTAGAACTTTTCCACACAGTTATTTCATATTAATGTATACACACAATTCAGTTTCCTTTTTGCACCTAAGATTATAATATAAGCATTCTTTCAGGTTAAAAATGTGTTATAATTATCCTTTTTAATTCTTCATAGCCTGTCTTGAAGCTTCTGTGAAGCACACTCATAGTATTGAAAATATTACTGAGGTATATCATGTACTTTAGCCTCTAACCTCATTAATTTGTAATTCATGACTGTAAATCATGAACTACAGTTTTACCAAAGAAGACTTGGACAACTGATGGAATTTTGAAAGTCAGTGACTATCTAGTATATTAGTTTTTAATGAAAGATAACAGTATGCTGACTAGGACAAAAGCTGGAAATAAGAATTGAGGCTTTCTTTACATAAAATCTGGTGGATATTTTATTGTATCTAATTTTGTAAACAGTGTGTGCTTATGGGGCTGTGTGGAGTTTTGTGTGTGTGTATTTCTTTGCTTTTTTATGGTAGAGAATTTCAAACATACACAAAAGCAGACAGACCTAGCCCTGGCTGGGTTGTTCAGTTAGTTGAAGTGTCCTCTGTACACCAAAAGGTTGCAGGTTCCAATCCTGGTCAGGATACATACTTATATTGTAGATTGGGGTACATATAAGAGAGAACCAATCCATATGTCTGTCTCTCTTGCTCCCCACTGTCCCTCTCCCTTTCACTTTCCCTCTCTTTCCCCTCTCTCCCTCTCTAAAATTCAATAAAAACATATTTTCAGTTGAAGATTAAAAAAAACTTTTTTAAGTAGTCAGACCTAGAAATGCCCTCCCACAGTTCTATTCATTTCCCGTCCTAAAATCTAGAATATTAAAATAAACTCTAGGCATTATAGTTCATTTGTAAATCCTAATATTTTTGCATCATCAAAATATTCAGTGAGTCTGCTATAAGGTTATTAAAAATAATTATTTTTAGCTTTCTGGGGAGCATCATTCATAGAAATAGAAACTAAGTTTTCTTATTTTAAAACATGTGATATTGCCATTTACTTAGATGCTTTTCCTTGACAAAATGTTACTCTTTATCCAGTAGATGTTACTCTTTACCCAGAATTTAGCATGGATTCTTTAAAAAAAGATTCTTTCAAGGTGCCCAGTGTATATTGTCTTGCCTGTCCCAGGATCAGATTAGAATTTTTTCCCTCAAGCTGTCTTCCTTTAATTTTTAAAAGCATGGCATAGGGTGTGCTTTATATTTGTTATTTCAGCCACACATGACTATGAGATCCACAGGACCATAACTATATTTTATATAGGTAATGTAAGACTTTTTGATGTTAAAGAGGCTTTGTATTGTCAAGTAGTTGATTTCTCGTGGAACTCCAGTCTCTTTGGTCTAAATTTTGTGACTTTTTCCCCCACTGGAATGCTTATGGATTCATTAAAAATTCAAGATTTACCTATCTCTTATCTGTCTGTATTTTCCATTGTGTCTGTCTTGTATGACTTTATAAATTTTTTTATATGTTTAAGGACCAGGTGATGTACTGCATGTGCACTCAGTATTATAAAGTAAAGAGTAAACATAGTTTTACCGATGACATATTTTTCAATATTATAGCACCACAAAAATCATTGGGCCACGAGGTGAGTGAGTTGACATCAAGTAGGTTATTAAAGTTGGAGATGGAAAACCAGAGTTTGACAAAAACCATAGAAGAACTTCGGAGTACTATGGATTCTGCAGAAGGTAACACTTCCAAAATACTGAAAATTGAAAAAGAAAATCAAAGACTAAGTAAAAAGGTAAATAAAAATTAATATTTAATGTTAAAAATGTTCATAAAAGTATAAATAAATAGTACTATACTAGAACATTTATTTTCTAGTTTTTAATGTGCCCTCAGTTATTATTTTAACTTATTATGGAAATTTTAACATACAGAAATGTAAAGGAATGCCTATACTCATTATTCAGCTTCAACAATTATTAACTTAAATCCATCTGTCACTCTCTCTACAACCACCAGATGATTTTGAAGTAATTTCTAGATACGGTATCATTTCACCAACAAGTATCTCAGTATATATCTCTAAAAATTAAGAAATTTTTAAAAAAATCAAGAACGACATCATACTTTAAAAATTAATAATTTTTGCCAGCATTTTAATTTCTTCAATTCTATTATGTTTTTTATTTACACTTTGTTCTAATCTGAATCCAAATGAGATCATAACAGTCAATTTAGTGAATTGTGAGCTTAAGTCCTTTTTAGTCTATAGGTTTATTCTTTTTTCTTAGCAATTTTTCTGTTGAGGAAACCAGGTTATTTGTCTGAGTTTCTGCACAACATAGATTTTTCTGACTGCATTCTTCTTGTTGCTTATATTAGCTGTTTATTGTAGATTTAACCATAGTTTTTATTGAGTTGGCCATAAAGTTGGTTTGGTTTTTTCTAGTGGTGCTTAGTTATCTTTTACTTCATTTGAAACAATGTTTTATAATATATTGTGATAGCTGTCATATCAGCATGCACTGAAAAAACTTATCAAAATTGTTGAATTTTTGTGCAGCCATTTTAATATTAAAGATGGAAGAAAATACACATTTACAGCATAGTATGCTATTATTTCAAATTCCAACTGAAATGCATAAAAACATTTGCACAGTTTATGGAGAAGGTGCTGTGTCAAAAGTGGTTTGCAAGGTTTCTTGGTACCATTGACATTTTGGCCAAATAATTCTTTGCTGTGGGGCTGTCTCATGCCTTGGAAGATGTTTAGCAGCTCCCCTGGCCTATCCACTGCTCACATGGGAGATAGCCAACACTCACAATTTCCAAATCAATAAAGTTATTGGTGAAAATGAAAAGTGTGTCTTTTATATTATGAAAAAAACTAAACAGACTTTTTGGCCAACCCAATAGTAAGCACATTCATATGAAGTATGTATATATTGCAATCAAGAGGCACATGTTTGGTTGTGCCTCTTTTTGTGATGTTAGATGTCATGGAAAATCATTTTCTTGAATCCTTTAATTAATCAGAGATTGTAAAATCCTGATTTTTTAATTATATCATCTCCTCTTAATGTGGTAGCTATAGTATTTTTATAAAGAAAAATTTAAAGTTTAAAAGTTTAAACAAAACTGGTTTAAAGAAAACACAATTGATTAGTCTAGGAACAGTTCTTATGGGAAAAGCATTATGAATGTCTGGTCTTATCCCATTATTTACCAGTTTCCTAATAAAAAACTGGTTTTCTGATATCCCCCTGAAATAATTGAGTGAGTTTGTTGTTCGTTTTAATGTCATTATGAACTCATGGATTTAAGAATATTTAAAGTGTCAATCCACCACATTTTTCTAGTGTCCCAGTGAAGCTGCCTCCTGAATCCTTAGGATACAATCTTAGTGCTCCTTGGGAGCTTCCTTTTTTTCTGTGATGAAAAAATGTTCTCAGCTCCTAGCCATGTGTTTTTCCTTTGGTAGATTCTGGGTTTCTGGACTTCATTATAAAAATCTCCCTAACCTTTAGACCAGTGATTTTTGAACTAGAGTATACATCAGAGTCACCTATAGGACTTGTTAAAACACAGATCACTGAGCCTGATGCCTGGAGTTTCCAGTTTCTTTGGTAGGTTTGTAGTGAAGGCTAAGAATTCTCATTTCTAAGACATTCCTTGGTGTTGCTCATTCTTCTGTTTTGGAACCATGCTTTGAGCACTGCCTTAAATAATGCGAATAGACTCCTTGATATTGCAAGATTTTTACTCTTTTAGAACATTTATTAACTCCGTTAACCAAATAATTTTGAAGGATTTGACAGTGTAGTGTTAAAGTAAGAGTCACCAATTTAGAACTTGGAACATTTTTTTTGTTGTCATTATAATTGAATCTGTAAATTATAATTTAATTTTGAAGTTTATTTTTGAAGTCTAAGTTAGTAAATTCTTAGTGATTCTAACAATTTCTGATAAATTCATTGGCTAAAAGATGTCATCTATAATATTTCACTTGAATTCCACTAATGTAAAACAACAAATTAATTTAATTAAATGTTATCCATATATTTTAATTTATAATGGGAGAACCAGATTAATTAATTATTAATAACTAAAAGCTTCCCAAACATGTAAATCAATGTTGAGTTGAGTTACTGGATAAGATTTGTGACTTGATGCTTTTGAGATATCATTGGAAGATTATTTTCTATGTGTGGTTATCTTCCATTGATGTTAAAATATAGAGTTCTTTACTACTGATATAAAGATTTAGGTAATATTTAAACTTGAAGTGGAATATTTTATATAGCTAAATCCTGTCTTTACTTTTTTATTTACATGGTTTGAATATGTTCTGTAATGGGAAATCAAATGATATAGCATATTTTGAACTTAAATTTACTTTTTCATATTTATACCTAGTAACCATATACTTTACCATATCTTTAAAGTATAATGAAATAAGTGAAAATAAATTTAAACCCAGAATATAAATATTTGTTGGAGTTTTGTTCAGACTGTTTTTCTCCAGTGTTATTCTCCTTTTTAAAATTTTAAACCAAGTCCTTTTTTGTTTCCTCATTAAATTTACTCCACCATCTTTTCATCTTTTATTTCCTGCTTTTTATATTCTCTTCTTCCTTCTTATACAACACAATTCCTTGACTATAAAATTTTACTTTACAAATTCACTCAAATTAAGAGAGCTTTTCAATAAGATTGGCACAATCTTCATATATCACATAATTATCATATATTCACTTTGCTTTGTCTTCCTGTTTACCAGTAGAAATTTGCCTTCAAAGATGTAGAGGATAAGAAAAATAGTAGATGTAGATAATAGTAGAATAGTAGGATAAGAAAGATGTAGAAGATAAGAAAACTGTTTGCATATTTCATACAACTGATACAATTATCATGGAATATTACTTGGATTTCTCTACCGAATTCTTAAATTTCACTATTTTGGTGTTAAAAGTGTATTTTATCTTTAATTCAGTGATTATCTTTTGTTCTGACATGTTTACAACTGCTTTAAAATACTTAGTGATATATTGTTTTGTGATTTAATTTTCTCCAGGTTGAAATTCTTGAAAAGGAGATTATTCAAGAAAAGCAAAGTCTTCAAAATTGTCAAAGTTTAAGCAAGGATCTAATGAAGGAGAAGGCTCAGCTTGAAAAAACCATTGAAACACTTAGAGAAAATTCAGAGAGACAGGTTCATAAATTTCTTATTAAGCATTGTGTTTTAAAATTTATTAACAAAAGTTAGTTTATGCAAATGAAATATTCATATAATATTAGAAGGACATATTTTAGAATTTTTTTAGATTTTAAAGTGAGATTTTAGATTGCTGTGTATTTTAAGAAAGTTAAAGAGTAACATTAGAGTTTTTAAATTGCCAGTATGATTAATAATTATCTCATAAAATTTTGCAGTACATGTGCTTTCAAGTGCCTATGGAAAATGGCTGTGGAGTAGAGTTGGAGAGAAATGGGAGTGGAGTTGGAGAGTAATACAGCTGTACTCTGACCCCACTAAAACAGGGAGAAGTGGTGGCAGCAACCATCTTGGATCCATTCAAATTTATTTTCAAGTAGTTATTGGTCATTCTCATTTTATGCTTGAGGAAACAACTGGATAGGTTGACTTGATATTTTTAAATTTCTATTTATTTTTTAGATGTAAAAGGATTTGTTTTATATTATCTAGGTCTAGACCTCAGGCCACCTGTAAAAATAGAGATTTCTGTAAAGTTACAGAAGAAAAATTCTAGAGCTGAGCATGAATCTGTATTTTTACCAGGTTCTTAGGGGATTGTTTAGCATGCTAAATTTTAGAACTATTATATTAGGCCATGCCATGAATCGAATGGATTAGTACCACAGGGGCTTGTTATTTTGATGTTTCCAAATTAGAACTATTTTGGGGAATCTATATACACACATACAGACCCATAGATACACGCCTGTACAATACAGCAAATATTTACTAAAGACCTTCTGTGTATAGGCATTGCAAAATTTATTTGTGAAAGTAAAAGCTTATATCCTCAAGGACGTATGTGTGTTCATGTTTGAATTTCAAATGTACAATTAAATAATATGAAGATTATTTTTAATGATATTAAATGCATTTCTCTTCACCATTCCTTTATATTATGAACTTAAAGACCTGGCTGGCAGTGCATGTATACAGTTGTCTCTCAGTAAATGTTTATCAGAATTAAAAATCAGATAGATATACTAGCATCCTTTTATGTTCTAATTTCCCTACTAGCTTTTGGAAGGGAATGACTATATAATTTAAAATATTTAATTCTTAATTAAGTGTTTTTATTCTCTCCTGTCCTTTTAAAAATTAGATTAAAATATTGGAACAGGAAAATGAACATCTGAATCAAACTGTGTCTTCCTTAAGGCAGCGCTCCCAGATAAGTGCTGAAGCAAGGGTGAAAGACATTGAAAAAGAAAATAAAATTCTCCATGAATCTATCAAAGAAACAAGTAGCAAGCTAAGCAAGATTGAATTTGAAAAAAGACAAATTAGAAAAGAATTGGAACATTATAAAGAAAAAGGAGATCGAGCAGAAGAACTTGAAAATGAGTTGCATCATCTTGAAAAAGAAAATGAATTGTTACAGAAAAAAATAACCAATTTAAAAATTACCTGTGAAAAAATTGAGGCCTTAGAACAAGAAAATTCAGAGCTAGAAAGAGAAAATAGAAAATTTAAAAAAAGACTGGATAGTTTTAAAAACCTTACTTTTCAGTTAGAATCCCTAGAGAAAGAGAATTCCCAACTTGATGAGGAAAACTTAGAACTCCGAAGGAATGTGGAATCTTTAAAGTGTGCAAGCATGAAAATGGCTCAGCTACAGCTAGAAAATAAAGAACTAGAAAGTGAAAAAGAGCATCTTAAGAAGGGTTTAGAGCTTATGAAAGCTTCTTTCAAGAAAACAGAACGCTTAGAAGTTAGCTACCAGGGTTTAGATACAGAAAATCAAAGGCTACAGAAGGCTCTAGAGAACAGCAATAAAAAAATTCAGCAATTAGAAAGTGAACTACAAGACTTAGAGATGGAAAATCAAACATTACAAAAAAACCTAGAAGAGTTAAAAATATCTAGCAAAAGACTAGAACAGCTAGAAAAAGAAAATAAATCATTAGAGCAAGAGACTTCTCAACTGGAAAAGGATAAGAAACAACTGGAAAAGGAAAATAAGAGACTCCGACAACAAGCAGAAATAAAAGATACCACATTAGAAGAGAATAATGTGAAAATTGGAAATTTGGAAAAAGAAAACAAAACTCTATTCAAAGAGATTGGTATTTATAAAGAATCCTGCATTCGTCTGAAAGAATTAGAGAAAGAAAATAAGGAGCTTGTAAAAAGAGCAACTATTGATATAAAAACTTTGGTTACATTACGTGAGGTAAGTATGTTTATCTAAATTTAAGGCAAATTTTTTAAATATTTTTAATTCAAGACTTCTCTAAGTTTTATTGGAACCTATCAATAATTTGTATCTTCTGCTAATGGCTGTAGAGTAGAAATTTAGAATTAGAAGTAGAGACAATTTTCAAGTTTCCTACTTTTGTTAAACTAATAAGTACATATAAATCGCATTTTTAAAGAAATTGTACTAATAAATATTCCATGGGGTATCTGACTTATTACAGCATAATTTTACTTCAACATTATATTAAAATATTTGATCAAGACTCTTACTGAATGCTAAGTAGAAAGGGAAGCATGATAGCCACTATTTATTGACTGCCAACTGTGTGTCAGATACTGGGCTAAGGACCTCATAAGTTGTAGTTATATATATTTATATAACTTTTATGACCAATTTTTACAGATATTATTTCTATTAGTTTAAAAACTGAGGTTCAGAGACATTTAGTAATTTACTCAGGATGATACAGTTAACAAATGGCAGAGTTGGATTGCTAGATTCAAATCCAGATATTTCAGATGCCAAAGCTCCATGAATTTTGATCTCTAAGCTAGGGAAGAAGTCAAATCAGGTTGAACTTATAGGTCAACACTGAAAAATTGGTAGTTGCTTGGGTCTGTGTGTTGAGAAGAATTCTTAAATTTATAGGAACAGATTGGCAACAGGTCTTGTAAAACATGATTGGTGCAGATCGGATGATACCTTGCTTGGTTCTTTTTTGCTATCCCTGTACTATACTATATATGATAACCCTTTAAGTTCAGTTGAAAAGTGTCTTAGCATTCTGGTAGAAAGTCACATTGGGAAGTCTGCATTTCTGCTAAAGAGGCATTGGGACAGATCATTATAACAATTCATTTTTTTTCTTTCTGTTGTTCTACAGTCTCACAGACATGAACCACAAGTTCCTTGTGCATGCACTTCTCAGAATGCCCCCTAGTTCTAAGGAACCTCTTCCTTTGGAAGAAGGATATTTGTGGAAGAAGGGTGGTGTTGTACAGGAAGAAACATACTAAATTTCTAACTCATTATTGAGATCTTAAAGGATATGTATTTTTTTCTCACAGTCTGAAATGTAAAGTATGAATTTACAAGTAGAGAGTAAATGATTTCTTCTTTTAGTTTTAAACACTAAAATGTTAAAAAGAAGTATTAGCCAAAAAAAGACAAAACTATTCTGTTTGAACTACATTTATTATTGTTGCTTAACTAATTAATGATAAAAGGAAAGTTCGACCACATTTAGGTCTTTACTGCTTTGAATCATACACATTCCTGAATGGTGGTAGTTAGAATCTTGGTTGAATTTCTTAGATGTTTATGTTCTTGACACTTATGTGAACTTTACATTCCTTTTAAAATAAGGATTTGGTGAGTGAAAAATTAAAGACTCAACAAATGAATAATGATCTTGAAAAATTAACCCATGAGCTTGAGAAGATAGGGTTAAATAAAGAGCGTCTCTTACATGATGAGCAAAGTACTGATGATAGGTGAGTATTAAGTCTGGCAAACAGTTTAAATTATTATTTTTTGTTCAAACATTGGTTTCTTTCCTGTACTAGCTACAGAATACATTATGTATTTTATTTCACTATTTCTGGTTCCTTTATTCCCTTAGAGAAAGTTTTATAGGGAAAAAAAGTAAAAAATAGGATAAAGACAACCTAATATTGATCTAAGTAAAAATGCTAAAATGTTACATAAATACAGTTTCATGATAGGAAAACAGGATCCCAGCTAGGTAGCAGAAGATCCAAGGCTCCAGTTGCCTGTGAATGTAGAATGAGACATTAACAAAAAACAAACCCCTCTCTGGTGAAATATGCATTCAATTTAAGCAAGTTATTTATTATTTGAATCATGTGCTTAAACGCCTCAGTTCTTTTATTTATTTTGTGTGCCAAAAGGTGGACTTAAAGAGAAATGGAAGAAAACTATGAAACAAAGAAAAATGTATTGAGAAGCAATTCAGGTGTAAAAAATAAGGTAGAAAACTAAGGCTTGACAAACAGAATGAAAAATTAACATATACCATTTAATTTTGAGAATGATCAATGAAGTTTGAAAGAAAATTTCTGTTCCATGTAGTCTCTCAAACAGTTCATCAGATTTTCAAATAATCTACTACTTAGCATCTAGTCAGCACGTGATTCCAGCTAAAAGTGTGTATTGTTATGAATAGTGTTTTATGTAGGCCAGATTTTAATTCATTGGATTTTTTGTAATTTGTATTTATCATCTACACTTAAAGTAAATATTTTTATTCTAATCAAATAATATATATAGAGAGAAAATGTTGATTATATGGGATTTGTTTATGTAATTTTGAGAAATTTAAAGTTAATAGAACAGATTGATATTTTTAAAGGTTAGTTCTATAATAATAGAAACTATTTGAGGCATTTATTCTAGTAATCAAATCAAGTAACCATGATTAAATCAAGTACAGGTATTACATGAGAAAAAAATAATTTTCAGTTAAACAGATAGTCAAGGGCCAACTTAGTTGACTGTCTTTTAATATACATACTGAATATGCATCACTTCTTTATTTGAACAGATTTATTACCTGCCACTTGTAAGACATTTAAAAAGTTGACTCCCCTCCCCGCAAAAAGTAGGGTAAACTATGTAGTTGCCCTAACGAACCTTGTGTTACAAATTTATGAACCTAGCTTTAGATAGGCCCTTCATACTGTTTGGTACCTCTTGTCAAACTTTAATTCATACAATTAGTTCGTGTTAATTGAGCTCTTATTTTCTGCTGGTTATCAGGCATCAAAGAAATGATAATGCTTAGTCTAAACCTTGAAGAATGACAGAAATTTGCAAAGTGGAAACTGGAGAATAAAGCACAGAAGTATATTGGGCAATTCTTAGAGTGACATGAAAGATAGATTAGAATAGAGGCAATTTGGAAGCACAGAGACCAGTTAGGAAGGTATTGTAATATTCTAAGCAAGAAAGAAAATAGAAGCTCACAGACATAAATTACTTTAACATTCCTCTCCTCCATCTCGGAATTTATGTATGTCTGCATTTGTCTTTACCATTTATCTCTGATGTTGTCCTTAAATCTTTTGTTAGTCTAATCTTTTCATCTTTCCAGTTGATGTCATTCCCTCTGCCCTCCTTTGAAGACACTTAAGTTGTGGAATTAAATGTATAAATAGATAAACAAAAATGCAACAAAGCAAATTCAGTGATAGAGTTATGAACAGTGCTATGCAATCACTTTTGTCTTTCTCTTTTAACAATTCTTGTGTCTTTTCTTTCAATATAGTTTCCTAGGGTTAGGTTCTCAGGCCTTTCATCAGTTCACTCTATTACTGAGCCATTTGCATTATTTCACTTGGTATCCATTATTATTCTCTGCTTACTGGACAGTCCAGAAGCAACTCAGGCATCACAAATTCAACATCCAAAGACACACTCATTAAATGCTTTGAAAATGTTTGTTGACTCAAGCTGACACCAAGTGAGTGAAATCTGTTCTCTATTCTCAATGAACTTAAAACCTGGTTGAGCAGAAAATATGTAAATTAATTATAGTACACAACAGAATATGATAAAATTTTTTATTATATACTTTAGGTTTTTATTTGATTTAGTCATCAAGGTTCTTGGGTATAAGACATATATTAGTCATAATTCCTAGTTTATGATTCACTCTCATACTGTAAAAAGAACTTAAGAATAATGTAATTATTTGTGCACACACCATTCAAAAAGGTAACTGAAATATTTAGATTCACATCTATCTGCCTCTTCTCACTCTGTCACCAGTGTCCTGTGTCTTTAGTATATCATTCCCTTTTTAGAATATTCTGCATGTACTTTATACCCTGAAGACAAAGTCTTTAGTGAGTTTTGAGTCTTAAATATTAATATTACATGAGATATTTAATATCTCGTATAAATACTTTACATTTAATATTACAGACAAATGTTTGATAATAAGTACTTTACTTTTCATAGAGCCTAGTCTTATGAAACTAAAAGGAATGTTTTGAGATTTACAAAACTAAACAGTATATAATGCCTCTTTCATGTATTAATTTTTGCTTTTGACAATGTAGACTATAATCTGGAGCTCTGTTTACTCAGTGATTTTTGTTTTTCATTACCAGAAATAGTTTAAAAGGGGAACACTGGGGCATTAAGAGGAGATTAATTTGATTTGCCACTTAAAAAAAGAAACTATATTGTAAGATCTATTTATGGCACCAGTGTCTGTGGTCATAAATTACCTTTAAAAATAATTTTCTGACCACCAATAACAAACTTTTATTATTTTTATACTTGCATAGTAGATATAAACTTTTGGAATCAAAATTAGAATCCACTCTAAAGAAGTCTCTTGAAATAAAAGAGGAAAAAATTGCTGCTTTAGAAGCTCGATTAGAAGAATCCACAAATTATAACCAGCAATTGCGCCAAGAACTTAAGACAGTAAGTGATTTCCTTAGAAAGAATTTTAATTGTTCAGTATTTGTCGAGAAACTGTAGCATTATTTTATTAAAATTTTGTTTTTTCTTAAATTTGAATGTGTTCTTAAATAGATCTTTATCATGTAGTTTATGACAAACTCTATTTTTTCTATGCACTATAAGTTATTCAGTCCTATTTTATGTGTGTATGCCCCCATACAGTTAGGGACATACCAGAATGGTAAGAATGGGGTAGGGAAAAGGCACAGTTATTTCATGGGTGAAAGCTTTCAGTGCAGTACTAACACTTCACTTTGATACTCTTTAACTATTGAGAATCCAGGTAAAAGTTTGATAGATAAAGATACAGGTATGAGAATACCAAGTCGAGGGAAATCATATGTAGTATAAGAATGCACCTGATCTCATAAATTTTGAGGGTTTTTCCAGGATCTGTTTTCTTCTGATGTTTAGAAGTATTCAGTGAATTAAACAAGGTGGGGACAACTGTCTGTTTTTCCTACATGAATAAATTGAAAATGAAGGGACTTGCTCATTCCATTGGGTTAATATAATACTAGATCGGGGGAATTATATTCTGGTTTATTCTCTCTTTAACATCTCTGCAATGCTTCCAGGAATGGTTTTATAGTCAACTAAACATTCAAACTTACAAGATTTCTATAGGCCACATTGAGAACTATTTGATTCAGAACACTACAGGAAATTACAAGTAGAGAGCATGGCACTGTCAGGTGTCCTTCTTCACATGGTTGTCTAAGAATCTTCTTCCCACCAGATGACAATTCAGGTGCAAGTGAGATTCATGTTGGACATGTGTGGGAGCTTCCATGGCCTTAAGACCTTATGCTCCACAGCAGTCATCATCTTTTGCAACAGCTTCAAAGGGGTTAGATTTAAGATCTTCGCAATAGTTATTACCAATTTTAAGAGTTGCTACACTCAGAGAAGTTCAAAGATATGGTTTCCTATTAGGTATTTCTAGTTCTCCCAGTCCAAATACAGTTTACTAATGAGAGGTCATATATTCCATAAGCAAACCTGCCTGGTAACATAGAACATTCCAATTTTAACAGGTTTATAGAGAAAGTTAACCAAAGATCAATTTCTAATACAGAAAAGAAAAAAGATTTTGTTCCTCATTTGCCCTTACCATCGTTGCTGGTATTTGTCTCAGACATTACCGTGAACAAGTATTGTTAGAGAAGAAATTCTAGAAATTTGGTTAACAAAGTATTATCCAAAAACTAAGGAAAATTTGGTGCCAGATTCGATTAATCTGTTTTATTTCTTGAATTTTTTTATCATATTAAGCAGTATAACTAGATTACAAGTAAGGAATGAAGGTCAAGGAATGAAGCTATTCAGCTAGAAAATAAGTGGGTTTGCATATGGGTTAGTATATATGTATTCCTAGTCTAAAAGGTAGAGATTTAAAATTCCATCATTATCTTTTACTTCCAGCCATTTTGACATAGCTAATATTGGACTGGCTTCCTGCCATAAACTTGTATTCAGTTGGAATTACACTGTTCTGACTTTAAGTGCCATATATGAAGACGTTTATCACTTGAAAATAGACTGTGACAGTTAAATGTGAATAGTATAAAGCCTAAAGTAACTTTACTAAAATAGTATGACAGAGAGGTATGGATAATATGCCAGCAAAAGAGATAAAATAGTACTATAAAAAAATCCAGCGCTGGCTGGTGTAGTTCAGTGAATTGAGCGCGGGCTGCGAACCAGGCATCATCGCAGGTTCGATTCCCAGTCAGGGCACATGCCTAGGTTGCAGGCCATGTCCCCCAGCTACCACACATTGATGTTTCTCTCTCTCTCTCTCTCTCCCCCTCCCTCCCTTCCCTCTCTAAAAATAAATAAATAAAATCTTTTAAAAAAGAATCCAAAAGAAGGCAGAAAAATTAAAAAGGTAGAACAAAGTACAGATTAGACAAATGCAAAACAAATAGCAAGATGGCAGGTTTAAATCAAAGCATATCAATAATCATATTAAATATAAAAGATGTAAAACCCCAGGTAAAAGAGATTAATGGATTAGATAAAAAGGCCAGATCTATCTACTCATATGCTGCCTCTAAGAAACCTTGATGGAAATCAATGTTTTATTTTCTGTGTGAACATAAATTAGAGATTCTGATTAATGACACATAAAGGAACCTTGTTTGAAATTTAGTTGTAAGAACCATGGTCTAACAATGAAAAACTTTGAGATTTATTCTCAGTTCTTCTTAATAATGATATGTGTCTATAACCTTTCTAAGTCTAGGAGGAAAAAAGACCCTGTGGGAAATTAATGTAAAATAGGAGACTGGAAATAATGTCACTCATCTATGTTATTAGGGTATTAAAAATAAAGGAAGGGGACTGGAAAAATTAGAATCCCAGAACATCTATTAGATCACTTGCCAAGCTTTAAATTACATTCTGTCTTGGCATCTTTTTCCTTTAGTCTCACATCATTATTTTCTAACTCAGTAGTAACATTTTATTGTTGAATCATAAGCTTTCTTAAAGTGTTCATTAAAAGTTCAATTATTTTAAGTGTTTATCCTTGCCTTAATATAAAGTTTGGGTTAATTTAGAAATTTATGAAAATGTCTCCTAGGATAAACTAGTGATTCAGCATAAGTATAAGTATAAGAATAATCCTTTCAAATAGAAGAGAACTATTAAATTAAGAAGCAATTTTGATAATGTAAGTTGACCAAATTGTTCATTTTGAGTTGGCTTTCTTAAAGTAGGATTTGGTTGTAGTCACACCAGAAGATCTTGGATAATACATATACTTGGATTGTTCATTCTTTATAAAATAAATTCTAGTAATTATAAGTGATCAAGATCTGAATAAACAAGTCATTCATTTATTTAACACAGCTCATTCTGGGCAACATATCCTTCATAAAAGGGCAGACATATATAGATCTTTTCTCAATTTTAATTTAGATCTCTTTTTTCTTTTTAAAGATTTTATTTATTTATTTTTAGAGAGTGGAGAAGCGAGGGAGCAAGAGAGAGAGAAACATTGCCCGATGTGTGAGAGATACATTGATCAGTTGCACACCCCCAACTAGGGATCCGGCCCACAACCCAGGCTTGTGCCTGACTGGGCCTTGAACTGGTGACCCTTCGGGTCACAGGCCAGCACTCAATCCACTGAGCCACACCAGCCAGTGCATAATTTAGATCTCTTCTTAAGAGGAATTATTACATGTCAAATCTGTATTTGTTCTTTACATGGGCATCTCTGAAATCTCTAAATCAGCTATAGATACAGCTCTAAAACAGTTGTTGGTATTTAGCAATATGTCTTATTCTTCAGCGACATTTTTATCATAAACAATAGACGAAATTACAGAATATATCGTAGAAGTACGGCACATGAGCAGAGTATATTTAACATTTTCTAAGAGGAAAGGAATTGTATTTTACAAAGCATACCTTGTGGTTATGCTAATAGTGATAATTGTATATATTATTTATATTTTTTCCTTTTTTAAAATATTGTTATTGAATTTATTGGGGTTACATTGGTTATAAATAAAATTACATAGGCTTAAGGTATACAGTTTTATAATACATTATCTGTATATCATATTTTTAAATAAAATGTCTCTCACATTCACCAGACTAATGCATAGTCAAATTAATTGTAAGAAATAGAACTTGGGTGATTTTTTTCCCCCATTAAAATATTTTAAATAAAATTTTAGGTGAAAAAGAATTACGAAGCCCTTAAACAGAGACAAGATGAGGAAAGGATGGTACAGAGCCCTCCTTCAACTTCTGGTGAAGATAGCAAATGGGAGCGAGAAAGTCAAGAAACAACCAGAGAGCTTCTAAAAGTAAAAGACAGATTAATTGAAGTAGAAAGAAATGTAAGTATTTAAAAATGCTTAATAGGAATAAGGATTTTTAGAAATAATTTATAACTCAGAAAATTTATCTAATCTGTGTTGTAGCTTTGTTCATTTTATACTTTCTTAACTGATTTGTTTTGTAATGTAAAGACAAGAACTCTAGTTTATTTTTCTCCATTCCCCTCACATAAGTCCATCAGCAAGCTTGTCACCTCCATCTTAAAAATGTAACCCAAACCCACTGACTTCTCTCCATCTATGCTGTTACCTTTCTAGTGCAAGGTGGCATTATCTCTTATCTGGGCTATTAAAATATCCTCCTAATTGGCCTTCCCTCTTCCAGTCCTGGCCTAATCTAACGCATTCTCAATGCAGTAGTCAAAGTTATTTTTTAAAACATAACACAAATCATGTCACTTTCATACTTAAAATCTTCAATAGCTTCCCATTTCAACTAAAATAAAATCCAAATTCTTTGCTGTGTACTATAAGATCCTTCCTGACATTGCCATACCTGGCCTAGTACCATACCACCCTCCTTCCCACTCTGTTTATTAATCTGGGGACAATTTTATCTGTTAATATCTGGAAAACACAAAAAAACAATGCCTGGCACATAACTAAAGTAAATTA
Source organism: Tonatia bakeri (assembly GCA_004024845.1). Classification (NCBI taxonomy): domain Eukaryota; kingdom Metazoa; phylum Chordata; class Mammalia; order Chiroptera; family Phyllostomidae; genus Tonatia; species Tonatia bakeri. Next base: position 288,622 of record PVIA01000828.1, read on the forward strand.
GTGCTAGTCATATTGGCATTTGTCTGTTTGTTCCTACCTCAGGCCTTTCTGTTTGCTTCCCCTACTGGAAACATTGGCTGGCTTCCCTCAGGATTCAGGTCTCGCCACATATCTCCTGCAAGATGTCTTCCCTGACCACTTTCCTCTGTAAAGAAGCTAGCTCCAGCCTAAATTGATCACTGTTACACCACTGCCTTATTTAGTTTTTTCATACCACTTTTTACTTATGAAATTACATTATTTATTTATGTATTTGTTGTTTATCTATTTAAAAAAAGCTCCTTGAAAGCAGGTAGTTTGTCTTTGTTTTTCACCTCTGTGCCTTCAGTATGTGGAATAATGCCTGGTAGATAGCAGGTGCTTAAATATTTGCTGAATGGTTCCAGTAAACAATAATTAAATGAATTCAACAAATATCCTCAAAGATGAATAAGCTTTAGAAAGTTGCATCCCAACAAGTAAAATAGTTGTGGTTATTGTTTTTCAATATAACATTAATTTAAAACTTTAGGCCAAAAATTAATCTCTTATACCATTGATTCCTACTTTCTCATCCAATAATAATTACTATGAATATCTTACCCATAAAAAAATATTTGTGGTTTATCTATGTATAGAAGAAGTATATTTCTTGCCCTGGCCAGGTGGCTCTGTTAAATGAAGTGTCATTCCCTTGCGTGAGGGTTGCAGGTTCAGTTGCCATTCTGGGCACATGCGGGAAGCAACCAATGAGTGTGTGGATAGGTGGAACAACAAATTGATGTTTCTCTCTCTCTGTCTCTCTGTTTCTCCCTTCCTCTCTCTCTCTAAAATTAATTTTTATAAAAGTTTTTAAAAGAAATATATTTTCTTTCTTTTTTAAAAAAATCCATACTGAAGATATGCTTATTGATTTTTAGAGAGAGAAGAAGGAAGGCAGGGAGGGACAGAGAGAGAGAGATGGAGAAAGTCAATGTGAGAGAGAAACATGGATCATTTGCTTCCCCAGTGAACCCTGACTGGGGATCGAATGCACAACCTAGGTATGTGCCCTGACCAGGGATTGAACCCACAACCTTTTGGTGTACAGGATGATGCTCCAACCAACTGAGCCAGGGCAAAAGTATATGTCTTTTATAAATATATACCTGTGGAATCATATATACTATTTTTACTTGAATTTTTCAATTATGTTGTTTTGGAGATCTGTTTTAGCAGATCGAGATCTGTCTCATTTTAATGACTACATATTCCATAGTGTGGATACATTAGCATAGTTTATTTAAATAAATTCCACATCAATGGACATTTAGGGGCTTTTTTCTCCAGATTTTGCTGCAATGAAAATCTATGTATAAACATGTTCCTAGGATGGTAAATTCCTGACAGTGATGAAATTGCTAGTCCAAAGGGGATATATACACATTGGAGTGCATATTTGCATAATTTTAATTGATACTGTATTAGCCTTTCAAAATCACATTAATTTTCAGTCTTTTTAATAGAGTACTTATTTTTCCAGATTAACTTTGGGTATTATTAGCCTTTTAATTGTTGTTAGTGATAGGTGAAAATATTTTAATTTTCATGCTTAAATTATAGCAATCTATTTTATATCTTTCCATATATTTATAGGCCATGTATGAATACATATTTTTAGTTATTCAGTGATATATACATATATGTACCTCTATCATTTAGATGAATAATTACATGTCAGACAATTCAGCTGGCATATTAAGTCCTATGAGCAAAATCTCTTTCCCATTGACTTCCTTTAAAACTTTCCTTCCATTGGGGTAAAAGTTACTCGGTTGTCATATTTTAACCATTTTATGTAAGGGGATTATAAAGATAGCTAACCCTATATTAGGTAAGTTTTTGTGTTTCTGCCAGTGTATTTGCCAACTGCATACTTTCTCACTGTAAATTTTTCCTGCTCTGAGATATCCTTTCTACTCTCAGCTCTCTCTTCCATTTGTTACACACCGTAGGAATTTTTCTTATTCCTAAGATCATTGGAGCTTGTATATTTTGGTTTCTAAAGAGCTGAACTACAATAGTACTTAACATATGTAACCAAAAAATGATTTACCTCTTTGGTGTATTCTGTATTATGTTTTCAGTATACATATTTTATCTTCTTTATTTGGACAAATGAACAAAAGAAGAAATCTAGCACAAAAAACAATCTTGAAGCATTTTACTTCCTTAATTTTGATTTTTATGGTATAATATGTGGGTTAAATCATGACTTGTGTTTTATACAGTGACAAGTAATACATATAACACGAAACCCTATAAAGTGAATGTTATTTTTGCTCCTTAATATAGATAGGATAAAAGTGATTTGTTGGGATTCGTTTGTAAATTTTTATGCATATTGCAATTATATACAAATTCTGGTTGTTTTGTATATTAAAGTATTTTATTTTGGTTTTCTAGAGGGTTCTTTGTTTATATTTTTATGTTAATTTTTAATGAAATATTATTTAGAAATAATCCTGAAAATATAATATTCATGACAAACATTTGTAATATCTAGAACATTAAGTGTGAAGATCTGTGATTTATTCAGTAATTCAGCTGTTTAACTATAAAACTGAAATATGGCCATATATACTGGAAAAATTGAAAATGGTATGTTTTGTTTGGATTTGCGTTAGATGTCATATAGATGGAATAGAGTTTTAGTGAGTGTTTTATACCATGAATAAAATGTCTAAAGAAAATATGTAACATCTGTTAGGTCTATTATGCACTAAAATTTTTAAACAGGTGGTTAAGATGGTTTCTACTTCTCTTCCAAATATTTGTGTTTATAAAATACTTGGTTTTGCTGCTATCCTTGTGACCACACACATACACACACCTTTGGGCAATTAGAAAAGGAGCACTCCATTGACTAGCAACAGCCCCACCACACATTCTGGACATGCTGGGCACTCCTGAGCAGCATAAAAATCATACAACTGACTAGCAACAGCCCCGCCACACATTCTGGACATGCTGGGCACTCCCGAGCAGCATAAAAATACAACTGACAACCACATTCTAGTTTCTTGTGTTATTCAATGTATTTATAATGGAGTATTTCATTTTTTAGATGTTCTTTAAGCAGACAGATACAGTAGTCTATTAAGGTTTTATGATTATTGCTTTCTTTTTCTGAAATATGTTTATAATTTGGGAGAGGGAAATTTCTTTTTAAGATTGTTTGGATTGTTTCTTTTTCTATTATAATGGTAATAAATACTCATAAAATTTCAATATCTTAAATAGTTTGATGTTATTTTATTTTTAATGTTTGTTTTCTTTATTAAGAATGCTACACTGCAAGCAGAGAAGCAAGCACTGAAAACTCAACTGAAGCAACTTGAAACACAGAACAATAACTTGCAGGCTCAGATTCTTGCACTTCAGAGGCAGACAGTGTCATTACAAGAGCAGAATACTACTCTTCAAACACAGAATGCCAAGCTTCAGGTTGTACTGTCATTATTGGGGGGCTATGCAACCAAAGTCTTAAATTACACTATTAAAATAATGATGACTAGATGTGGTAACATTTTCTTCATAGTAAGTGAATATAACAATTAATGAAGATAAGTTAAAGTATTTCTGTCTAGTGCTACACCACACTTTCAGACATCAGCATTTTCAAAATATCAGAGCCCTAAATATTAATTAATAAATTTAGTCAACAAGTATAAATACAATAAGCATAATTTTATCTATATTAACTTTATGGCCTCTCACAATAAACAAGTTGATTACAATTAATCAGGTAGAAACCTTACTTTAGAGTATGGTTGCAGCATACCATTCTGTGTTTCACTTTTAATGCTTTGTTATCAGTAAGTTACTGGAAAAGAATACAATATGAGAATTTTTATCTTCAGAACTGTCCTTAGTTCAAAGGATCTATCTTGTACCTAACACTTCCAGTGTTTTTTCAGATGAGATTGGGCGTGTTCAGGGCGATTTGGCCATAGACTGCCAGTGTTTTTTGAAATAGTGATCAGGTGGGAGATGTGCAACTCAAACCTCTTAATAGAAGAAAACAAGTTCTGTCTCTGAGTGTGAAAGTCATTTTTCCTGTAACGCTTTTATAAATGGTAAAACAAATGCTAATTTAATTTGGATTCAAGAAAATATCCAGTTCCATTTCCACAAGTAATAATTTTTCAGTTCTATCAACTCTCACTTCTAGAAAATGATAAATTAGCATTTCAAATTCTATACATTTTTATGAGTGAAATACAAATTGTTGCTAACCACTTTCATTTAAAATAATTCAATCCAAAACATATGTATGATGTAGATCTCATACATCTCGTGTGTGTGTGTGTGTGTGTGTGTGTGTGTGTGTGTAGTAACACCTACCAAAAATCAAAATTAAACGATAGTCTCATTGTTTAGGACACTAAAATCCAAATTTTCTCAGTATAATGTGCATACAAGTTCTGTCCAGAAAGTATACAGCCAGGTACTGTGCCAAATAAAGACATTTATTGAAGAAAATACAAGAAACATTGGGCATGGGACAATGATGCCTCAGGTCCCCTTCAAAATAGGCACCTTGGGACCTCAAACAGTTCTCCCAGTCGCTGTCAGCTACCCCGTCATGTTTTCCTGAATCTCATCAACAATCTGAAATCTCTTCTCTTTCAAAAGTGATTTTAGTTTCGGGAAAAGCCAGAAGTCACCGGGCACCAAATCTGGGCTGTAGAGGGGCTAAGTACCTGGGAGATTTGATGTTTGACCAAAAAACTGCATGAGGCATGATGCCTAAGTGGGTTTGTTGTCATAATGAAGCTGCCAATCACAGTTCCCCATAGCTGTGGCCTTCTGAATCATTTGAATAGTTTCCACAGAGGAATGTTCAAGCTTAATGCAAAATTTGATGCAGATCTGTTGCTCTACTCAGTCATTTTGAATGTGACAGCCACAGAGTACATATACATGCTCACTCAATGACATTTATGGGCCCCACTGACTAGTACAGTGAAGTTGTCATTGTTCACGCATGCACATTCCAGTCCATTTTCCTTGGTTTCCAGGTTACATTGATGATATGCAAATCATTCTCACTATATTAACAATAGCTGGGCTTTTTCTGGACAGACCTTTATATCTTCTTTGTTTTATTTAGAGCTTCCTGAAGTTAATGTAATATTTTTTATTTTAAAAAATAAAGGACTACATAAGCTATTTTTCTTGTCTGATAAAAATATGCCTTCTTATAGGTTGAAAACTCCACACTTAATTCCCAAAGTACTTCTCTTATGAATCAGAATGCACAACTCCTAATCCAGCAGTCTTCCTTAGAAAATGAAAATGAATCTGTAATCAAAGAACGAGAAGACCTGAAATCTCTCTATGATTCTCTGATTAAAGATCATGAGAAACTGGAACTTCTTCATGAACGGCAGGCTTCAGAGTACGAATCTCTTATTGCTAAACATGGAACTCTAAAGTCTGCCCACAAAAATCTTGAGGTGGAACATAAAGACCTTGAAGACCGGTAATTATATTTTCTGTGTCTTTAGTTTAAAACCAATTTTCTGTGGGTAGTTTATTAAACATTGTGTTAAACAGGCCTAAGCAATTATGTAGGAAATTTGTATAAATTTACATGTTTTGTGATACATATAATAAAATACTTTTTTTTAATTCTAAAATATTTTTCTCTCTAAGGAAATATTATAAACCAAATACCTAACTTTTTTTTTTCCAGTTATAATCAGTTACTAAAGCAGAAAGGACAATTGGAAGATTTGGAAAAAACACTGAAAGTAGAACAGGAAAAAATGCTGCTTGAAAACAAAAACCATGAGACTGTAGCTGCAGAATACAAGAAACTTTGTGGTGAAAATGATAGGTAATAAATATTTAAATATTTTAGTTTTGTAGTATTAAATATTACATCCAAAATGTATACTGCCCCTTTGTAACTTAAGATTGTAAAAGAAAACCCCAGCAACAAGCAAATTACTCAACAAAATCATGTAGCTAATTATAGAATGGCTCAGGCAAAAACCTGGATCTTCTTTTCTTTCTCATTGTTTCTCTCTTGATTTATTCAACTAATTAAGTTTTTAAGCCACATTATGTAATTAAATTTTTGTACCTTGACAGTATTTGCATACTTTATTGAAACAATGTAATAAAACCTGATTCTTTATATCTTTCTTTTTGCTAGTCTGGTATTCCAATTCCCTTCTTTTGAAGTTGCTACTACAAGTGAGCAGCCTTATAATTTTCTGGCTGATTTATTCATTCTTTTATTTTAACTAGCTTTGGTATTAAGTCTCATATTGCCATGGGGCAATTATTTTTTAACTTGAAGCCTTGGGAAGATCAAAACTTGCCACTGGTAACCAGCTTGCTTCATAAGGGTATATTTTCAAAAGTTGTTTTAGAAACCTATGAACAATTTAAACAGCCTAAACATGTGCACTGCACTTAAACTACGATAGCTGAAGCGCTGAAAGGCAGCACACAAAATTCAAATGGGGTCGTTTATAATTTGTCCTATTATGAATTTAATACAGTGCATTTTTAGAATTAAACAGCTATTCCTTTTCCTTAACAACAACAACAAAATATTCTTAAGCTTCTAGAGCCATTTTCATTTTCATGCTCAGTAGTTTTTAATTTAGTAGCTGTTACAATTAGAAATTCTCTCCTGTGGTATTTGAACTTCAACAAGCTCAACACCAAGCTAGAATCAAGGAGGATGTCTTTGTACCGTAAAAACAGGAGAACACCAAATTGTGACAAGTTATGGAATACAAAGTCAGGGTCATTTTTAGTACATGTGTAACAGTGGGGAACATATGTACTGTGAAAGTCCTACATTGAACCTAATCTTTTTCCATTGTTGGAATTCAAACCAAACTGGAACAGTTTGTGAATTTAAGTAGGACTTCCAGGAGTCTAATTTTACACATTACTGTGGAACCACCAGAGAAGGAGCTCATCCTAAATGATAGGAACATATTGAGCATGATAAGCCTGAACCAGAAGATTCTACAGGCTTGGAAGGGACGAGTGGTCCTGTCCATTTGTCTCTCAAATCTGTTCTTGCCCAGTTTTATGCACTATGTCTGTGTTCTAAAGAAAGAGAAGGTTTTAAATAGAGTCTGGAAGAGGTGTTTCACCAGAAAAAGATACTTCTTCAGACTTGTCTGAAGAATACTAGTTATCCATTCCTCTGAATAACCTATATTGTAATCTTACTTAATGCCAAACCAAGAAAGTTTCTTCTATGGACTAGTTTGTCTTGGCCTCTTTAGAATTGTGTCCACTGAATTGCATTTTGGTGTTGATGTTCTTAGCTTTGAGGGACAGTGTAAAAATCTCTTAAAGAGCTCACTTTAGCATTTTCCACAGAGATGAGATTAAGAACATTGTATATTATATCTCTTTATATCCAGCCCTCCATGAAGCCTCAGTAGGAAAGTCTTTGATTTCCATAGGTATTGATATGATATGTAGCTATCTGTATGTCACATTGAGATTTGACTAGGTATTAATACTCATGACATGCATTCATTCATTGATTCAACTTGTTTATGGAGCATGTACTTGTTTTATGTTTCTGGTCTTGCCACTTTATTTTATTTTTTTACCAAGTCTTGATTTTTTAAAAATGTATTATTATTTATTATTCTTATAAGCTGACACAGTTTCTTTGGAGAATGAGTTGAATTAAATTATTAGATGTTCTGAAAAAGTACCACCCTGAGAAAAAAATTGTTTGGTTACCTCCTGCTTTTGTGGATTCCTGATCTTAATGACATAAGATAAAAGTTGTAACTATAGTCAGTTCGCAGGCCAAATCCAGCATGCAGACTGTTTCAGTGTAGCCCTCAAACTCAGAACAATTTTTACATTTTAAACCAGTAATTTTCAACCTTCCTTTCACAGCACACATAAACTGATTACTAAAATTCTGCAGCACACCAAAAAAAATCTATTTTTTGCTGATCTGACCAAAAAATAGTTATAATTTTGATGGATTCACACCAGATGGCTGTTGTTTTGTTCACTGTTGTCATCTTTTAATTTGATAATCTAAGAGAAAAGAGGTCAGTGCTCCTGACAAAATAGTCAAGTATTGCATGTTTTAAATTTTTTTGCAGCACACCAGTGTGCCGTGGCACACCACTTGAAAGTTACTGTTTTAAACTGTTATGAGAAACACAGGAAAGACAGGCTTGTTATAGACTGCATGTCGCTCACAAGCCTAAGGTATTTTGTTTACTCCGTGGTCCTTTACAGAAAAAGTTTGCCGATCACTGCTCCTAGAGATCAGTGGATGTTGTTCTAAAGGTAAAATAGTGAAAAAAAAAAAGAAATGGTTCTAGTTTGACTTTTACAAAAAAATCTAAAATTTATCATTAGTAATTGGGGACTGCATAAACATGAGTAATTTGTTACAACTGCAGAAATCTCAATAACTAAAATTTTGGTTTTAAGCCTGAACATCTCAGTTATGTGGCAGCAGATTGATGAACTCTCATGTCCCATCCTGGATTGGTTAATTCTTTTGATCTGATTGATCTTCCTTGAATTTTCACATTGAATTTTAGAATCTTTGAATTCTCTATGAAATCAAAAATAGATTGTTCATTTTCTCTTTTGTAATTTAATCTAAAATTTTCTTAATATTTTAAATTTTATATGATAAAATTTTGCATGTCTTTATATTTTCAATGTATTTAAATGCTAGAAGATTTCATTTCAAGGGAAAAAAGCTTTCAATTTGTTTAAAAAAATTAGTTTTTACAGAATAGAAGCTGATTCTTGATCAGTATAGTAACTGGCAAAATAATTCTTTATATTCTCTAAGTATGTCCTACTAAATATACAGCATTTTCACATTGTATAAATGAAAGCTATTAAGAGAATCTAATTCTGTTTTTATCATGATTTCAAATTATAGGTTGAATCATACATATAATCAGCTTTTAAAAGAGACCGAAGTTTTACAAACTGACCATAAAAACTTGAAAAGTCTCCTAAATAATTCCAAACTAGAGCAAACAAGATTAGAAGCTGAATTTTCAAAGCTAAAGGAACAATACCAACAGTTGGACATTACATCCACCAAGCTAAATAACCAGTGTGAGGTGAGCTTTCACAAGTTTATTCACTGTCTTCCTTCCTTTAGGCATCCAGACAAACCTAGAAACTAAACAGTGACATTATAATGACATTAGCAGTATACATAGCTAGTGGGGTATTTCTAAAAGAATTGGTTAGTGATAATTGAAAACACAAGTAAATCAGAAAAACTTCCTTTATTATTAATTCCAAAAAGTATTTTACTATTCAAATTTATATGTTCAGATACTTTGAAAATTGTAAATTCATGTCCTTGTTTAATGAAAAAATGTTACTGGCCACCTGGCATGTATTAGTAAACCAAATAGGTAAAAATTTCTCCCCTTGTGGAGTTTATATTCTGGTAGGAAGAAAACAGTCAATAAACATAGTAAGTGAAATATCAATATATAGTGTTTCGTGTTTTGTTACATATGGCTGTGTAGCAAATTACCCCAAAACTTGGTGTTTTAAAACCACCATTTATGATGCTCACAAATTCTTTGGTTCGGAATTTGGACAGGTACAGAGAGCCAGTTTGTCTCTGCTGTACTTGCAGCTGGGCCCTCAACTGGAAGGTTGAAAGACTCAGGGCATGTTGGTGGTCGATGCTGATTATCAGTTGGAGGTATCAGTTTCCTCTCCATGTGGTCTCTTCCCATGGGCTGGTTTGGACTTTCTCACAGCGTGGTGAGAACCAGACAAAAGCCATCTATCTCTGTTTTAATGATCAGCCTCAGAAGTCATGCAGTGTCATTTTCCCTACATTCTATTTATTGAGGCAAAGTCCTGTCCAGGTTCAAGGGGAAGAGAAATAGACTCAGCCTCTTAATGGAGAATGGCAAGATTCTGGAGCACATGGACTGGAAATACTACTATAACCATTTTGAAAATTAGCCTGCAATATTGTATGTTACAAAGTGATGTTATGTACAAGTAAAAATGGAGTAAGGTAGAGGGGGATAAAGACTGCCAGGGAGCAAGAGAGAGCGGAGATTGAAATTTTAACTAGGTATCATTGAATTTTCAAGAAGAAGATTCAGGTATTAGTATGTAGTTATCAGGGGAACAAATATTCCAGGCAAACAGTCAAGCAGTGACTCTAAGACCAGGGGAATCCTTGTGTGTTTGAGGAACACTCAAGGAGGCCCATCTGGCTGGAATGGCTTGAGCAAAGGGGAGAGTAGTGGGAGTGAGATCAGAGATGTACCTGGGCCAGATATGTTGCCTTGTAAAAAAAACTTTGACTTTTATTCTGAGTAAAATTGGGAGTCATTTGGAGGGTTTTGAATGGAAATGACGTATGTCCATATATACAGTTCTATTCTTAAGATAATTTCATGCTTCTTCCTACAGTGGTTTGATAAAGTGCTAAATGTTTTGAGTTGTGAAAAGGATACTGAAAGTCTTAGATGACCATTAAATTTTATGCTTGCTGTTTTATGGAGTTTGAATATAGCCCCCCACCTGAGCTTTTAGAGAACCAGCACTTAGGCAAACCTTTACAAAAATTAGGGATAGAGTATATAAGAAAAGTAATACCTAAAAGCCTTTTGACTGAAATTATAAACCAATAGAAAGAAAAATTATGTTTGAAAGCATGTACAGGGTGGGGAAAAGTAGGTTTACAGTTCATATGGAAACTAATACAATTAATAAATAATATTGTTTTGCATACTCAGGACTATAAACCTACTTTTGCCACACATTGTACATTTAAATACTACACAAAACTTAGAACGTATAGAACATTCATTCTGCCTGTGATTAAAAGTCATAAGTAAAATATAATTGGGATAATGAATTTATAAAATGGTAGAGTGAGGAACATGACAAATCAACTCCCCAAGAAACAATAAAATCCAACAAAACTGTCAAACCTGATCATTTTAGGACTCTGAAACTCAAGCAAAAGCTTACAACAAATTCAGAAGCCTTTCTTAAAAATTACTCAACTTTAGATAGGAATTGTGGTTGTCTGAGGCATTGTGACTTCTGCCATTCTCATTCCCCTCCCTATTCCCTAATTTCAGTACCTGGTACTTCTGCCAGGGTGCAAGGCAAGCCATGAAAAATAGCACCTTTGCTACTGAAGAGGCCTGGCTTGATTTGAGCAGAGCACAGAAAAGCCCTATGCCCAGAAGAGTTGTCAAAGGCCAACTCTCTGATAGTCTGAGGTTGAAATATTGATTGGGACAAAGTAACAAAACAGGTCAGCAAACTCACCAGAAATTAACTGTGAGATCCAAGGAATGAGATAGTCAGTCATAGTGAGCCTTGATAATGTCCCACGCGTCACTACTAGTCTGGAAGGCTGCTTAGGAGAGATAAAGAAGGGTTCTTAGCTACCTACTTAACCCTGACTGATTGTCACAACTTGAGTCAAATGTAAACTTTTGGCTGTAGGCTGAGTCAGATAATTTGGAGGGAGTGAAAAAATAAGTATCTCTGTAAGAAGGGACAGTGACTGGAGGAGAACACAATGAGTGTTTCTGGAATACAAGTAATGTGCTGCTTCTTGATCTAGGTGCTGGTTTCACACATGTGTTCACTTTGTAATAATTCATTGAGCTGTGTATACACCTAAAATGTGTTCCTTTTTTGTATAAATGTCTTACCAATGTCTGTTTACACAATAATTCTGTATAACAACTATAATGGACAGTAAACACTTATTTTTGCTCATCACTCCATGGGTCAGTTGAGCAGATGTGCTGATCATGTATTGCTGTGAAAGCCAAATCAATTGATCTTAATAGGGCTTGCCCCTGCATCTACAGGTAGCTGACCTGTACTTTGAGGGCTGGCTAGTCTAGGATAGCTGCAACTACTGTAACTCTTCACTTTTACATGGTCTCTCATCCTCCAGTAGGATTTTCAGAGACTAAATGGAGGCACATAAAGCCTCTTGAGTCCTGGGCTTGGAGCTCTCACACCATCACTTCCATCTCCTCTTGGCCAAAGGCATTCCAAATTCTAGAAGAGAGAAAATGTGTTCCACTTTTTAATGGTAAGAGTGAGTGGTCACACTGCAAGAAGATACAGGTATAGGGAGGAGGATAGCTAGATTCAATTTTGCAATGAATCTGCACGTTATATTACAATGTAATAATATATAAATAAATAAGACCACAATATTGATAGTTGTTAGATCTAGATGGCTGTTTATGGATACTCATAAATAGCTTTTCTATATCTTTTGATAATTTTTTTAATATTTGGGTTTTTTATCTTATTTTTTAGGAGGAAGGATTAGTGTTGGCATTTAAAAAAAATACAGATCTCTGGTCTGTATTCCAGATCTGCTGAATTTGAATGCTAGCACCCAGAAATCTACATTTTTAAAAATATATTTCACAAATGATGCTAAATTTTGAAAATCACTACTTTGGGCTTTCTGACTTCTGTTGGATCCTCTGGCCTAACTAAGGCATATTTCCTTCTACTTTCTCTTTACTATAGAGAAAAAGCAGCCCAATGCTGTCAGCAGCCCAACAACCAGTAATATGAGCTAGCAATACCAGTCATTGACAAGATTACCTGGCTCCTTTGTTCATGCCACAGAAAGTATATACAAACCTTTAAGGTTCCTTGAAAACAGTGGTTGGGGGAAGAATGAAGTTTATTAAATATCTGTTGTATGCCATAGGCATGACACTAGATACTTTACATATATTATTTAATCTTTTCAAAAATCTTGTGAGATGGAAATTACTATCTTCATTTTATAAATGAGGTCATTGAAGCTCAGAGAATTAACTAACTTGTCCAATGTTTCATAGTTACTTAAACAGAAGGCCAGAGGTTTGAATCTAGCACTCAGACTGTAAGTTAAACAATTTTGAAGAAAACTTTTGGAACTAGTGACTTATTTATGTTAAACCCAGTATTTGTGAGAATTATGAAATATATATGTAGAGCACATAACCCAGTGCTTAAGCTGTCATTGTTACTAATCACATTCAATCAAAGTGTGACCATCTAGTTTTTCAGATAACGAGAGACATAGTCTGTGAAGTACTTTATTTTTCAGATATTTTGGGTGATTTATATTAAATGTCAATGTTGATATTTTGAAAAATAAATGTTTGTGTTTAAACAGTTGCTAAGCCAACTTAAAGGAAATTTGGAAGAAGAAAATCGACATCTACTAGATCAAATTCAGACATTAATGCTACAGAACAGAACACTGTTGGAGCAGAACATGGAAAGCAAGGATCTTTTTCATGTTGAACAAAGACAGTACATGTAGGTACCAAGTAATTTTGCACTCTGAAATATTACTTGTGGTTTTGTAAGTGCAATTTCTGGTGGCAGAGAAAACTCAATGCTCATTATTTTAGCATTATTATTATTTTAATATTTTTTAATGTTTATGTTCCAGGCTCTATGCTAATAATCAGGAATACTAATATGAAAACATGAGTACTGCTCTTAAGGAACTAGTAATGTAAAGTGAGAAATATAAATAATTATCATCATGGAGGTATGTGTAGGAGGCCATAGAAATATAGCAAACTTAGTCTGAGAGAGGCAAGGTGGACTTTCCAAAGTTGATTGCCATAGCTGAGACTTAAGGGTTCAGTAGGAGTTCACCTGAGGAGGCATACAAGGCCAATACAGCGGGAAATACAAACACAGCAGTGTGATGAAAGTATGCTATGGTATGGTATAGGATCTAAAAAATAGATTTTCTTGCTGGAGCAAAATTGAGGAAGGAGGAGCAGTAGAGAAGTGGATAAATACTCAGGAGCTAATTCACAAAGGTTTTTTTTATGCCATACAAAGGATTAGCTGAAAAATTTGAAAAAGGAAATAATATGATCATATGAGCATTTAAAAAAATGGAAGGCAATTTTGACTATGGATGGGAGGTTCTGAGAATAGAGACAAGAAGTAAGTTTTATGAAAGCTGTTGCAATAGTCTAATGAAAAATAATTCACAAGTGGTGGTGTTTGAGATCTGATACAAGAGAAATGTGAGAAATAGAATTGACAGGGCTTAATATTGGTAAGTTGTGTCTCCATTGAGAGTGGAGGAATCTGGTAAAATCAGGATTTTGGCCTGAGCAGCTCAGTGTATAGTCTTTGTATTACACCATGATCCACCTTTACTAAATTCTTCGCTTCCCTTTGTCACTAAATGGGAAGCACCATAGTAAAATAGAAAGCACAGATGTTGAAATCAGACAGCTCTTAAAACTCAAATCCCAGCTCTTCCTATCACTAGTTGTGTGACCATATTTACTTCATTTCTTTGATCACTGGTTTCAAAACAAAGGTGCAATGCCTTCTTCTAGGGTTATCCTAAGCAGTAAGTGAAATAATAGCATGATATACATGATGGTGAGCCAGGGCATATATGAAGCCCCAGAATACATGATACATTTTTTGAAGCATTAATTTTATTATAAAATTGGAGCAGGGAAAATTATGTGTATATTAATACACAGATATATCATGAAGCAAAAGTAGGGCTTGCATGAACTTTTAAGATAAATGCAAAACTTCAGAGAAATTCCACATTTTTGGTTGATCACTTTGCACTACACCTTCAATTCTTTCAGGAGTATGTATATACCTTTACTCTCTGCCAAAAGATGTATTTTAGCTTAAGCAATGAGTGTATCTAAAGCTCTTGGCATTTGAATTTCCTATCTCTTAAGCAGGGGTATTATCCAAAGCTTTATCTTCTTAATATTCTGAGCCTTGGTGACTAATTCATTTCCAGGGTTTCAGTAATTGTATCTATATATTGACTTATTAATATCTATTCTGACTTACTAAGTTTAAATTAAAATATCCATCTTGCATGTGAGACATTTTTGCATGAATGCTTGTGCCCTATGGTCCTAGCAGGGGTGACAAAGAATAGGCAGTACTGAGAATTTGGAGGTTCCTGATGATATTTCAACAGGGAAAAGGAGAAAAGAATTGGGAGATTTAGGCAGTCTGCTATTCATGCTGTGGTATAACTTGTTGGCAACTTCTGTTAACAAAGGATCTTCCATGTACTCTCTCAAATCAGTTTCTTCCAGTTCCCACTTCCTTAATTCAGCCTTATCTCCAACTAGACTGTCCATTAGTCACTAGACTGTCCATGAATGCTTTCTTTACCTTCATCCTTTCTGATACACCATACTCTATCAGTAAATTAAAGTACCTAAAACAAAGATTTCATAATGTTACTTTTTAATGAAACCTTCAATAATTCTGGTTTGCTATTGAGCAAAATTATAACCCCAAATTCCCTCACTACTTCCCCTCAGCTAAACTGCTTAATTTATCATTCTTGTCTTTCCTTTTCAGTGTATCTGATATGGCCTTGTTCTTCATGAGGCTTTTCTTTGGTCATTTAAGATGGAAATAGTTTCCTGTTTATAAATTCCTATTTTACTTCCACAGTACTTTTATTTGGCACCACTACTGCCTTAGGTTATAGTAGTCATCTATGTATATGACATCTCTCTATTACAAGCAGAGCTGGGCTACTTATTATTCATCTTTATATCACCTCATGCCTCCCTCATTGTAAATGATTACTAAATGTTTGTAGTATTCTGTGGGTCACAGTTTTTTAGAGAGTTCATTTTACTTTTATTGTAGTCTATGATCTGTGATTTTTCTCTATATTATATATACTACCAAGAACATAAAAATGAGATGTAGTGAAAGTAGTATATTCATACATTACTGAAGGCAGAAAACAATTCTCTGCAAGTAAATTAAGCCTAAATAATTCTGCCACAAAGAAAAAAAATCAGTTTGCATGAAGATGCAGTTGCAAGATCATTTATTATACTTGTAATTGTAAGCAAATTATATATTTGAATTGTTTGCCTATATAAATTGTAATTAACCCTTATTCCAAAAACAGGGAAAAAGTCAGTGTTGATGTAATGTTGTTTAATCGCTATAAAAAGATGTTAAGAGAATTCCTTTATCATGATGAGATTATAATGTAGAAAATTTTTTCAAACATCCTATTAAAGAACTTTAAATCCTACTTTTTTATTTAATTTAATTAAGTTGTAAATTTAAAGAAAAGGAGAAACTTGGAAAAAATCCACTATTGCTGCCCAATAAATTCTTGATTGTCAACTGTGGTATCTGTATTTGTTTATTTTGGGGGGAGAAGTTAGAGCATAGTTGCAGAATGACATTTATAACTATGCAAAATATGATGCATGTCCTAAAAATTAATTTTTATTTTATAGTGATAAATTAAATGAATTAAGACGGCAAAAGGAGAAATTAGAAGAGAAAATTATGGATCAATACAAATTTTATGAGCCATCTCCTCCCAGAAGGTACTACTAACCAAATTTTACTCATTTTTATTCTGAAAAAAGAAAGTTATATTTTAAACTTACAATTTTGTGAAGGATTTATATGTTGAATGTTAGACTGATAAGAACTTTTTAAATTATTCTATCAGGAGAGGTAACTGGATTACTCTAAAAATGAGAAAATTGATAAAGTCTAAGAAAGATATTAATCGGGAACGTCAGAAATCTCTAACATTAACACCTACCCGCTCGGACTCCAGTGAAGGATTTCTTCAGCTCCCCCATCAAGATAGTCAAGATAGCTCTTCAGTAGGTTCAAATTCTTTAGAAGATGGCCAAACTTTGGGGACCAAGAAAAGCAGCAGTGAGTGCTTAAACTCTTTAAATATTTGTGATGTCTAGTATTGATTTAGAATTCTTTCCAAAGGCTTTTAAATAACTTCAATAGTCCATTGAAAGAACAGTCTAAGTAATGCATCTCTTTTTAATTCCATACAGTTATAAAATTTATTGCATACTACGATAATGTATAACATGATTTTCTATATTATGTGTTTAAAGATATCCCATAAACAGAGAAAGCATCATTTGACTACAGGTAAAATAGTGTAGAAAGAACATTGAAAAAAAGAGCCAGAATACCTCTGCCACTTGTTAGTTCTGTTAATATGGGTGTTTTACCTTTGTGTCATACTTAACAGGGTAATTATGAGAAGCAAGTAAAAAGTATTTACACTTCTTCATTTTTATAATTAGAATAATAGGTCACTTTATAATGAGATTTTATTCATACTTTGGTATCAAAGTGGAATAAAGTTACATTGGGGAAAGCAAAGAAACAGGTATGAATTTGAAGAGAATGCTATTAAAAGATTTAGAAATAATTGAAGGTTATGAAAATTATTGTAAAGGAGTGCTTGATAAAGGATTGATTAAAATAGATGAGATATAAATTTGTGTATAAACTTTGATTTAATATTTTTACTTTTAATATTTAATATTTTAATGTTAACTTATACCAATTAAAATGTGTTAGTATTTTACAAATATAGAAGTATCACATCATAATGTGTGTACCATAATTTATAATTTCCTAATTTCATTACTAGTGTGTTTAGCTAAACAGCAAGAGCAAAATAAAAGCCTAAAGAAGTGTATTTTAAGAGAAAGAAAAGAATCCAATGTTAGGCCCTTTGAATAAGTCCAGGAAGTTGACTACCACTGTTCTTATAAAATAGGTAAATGGTATGCTTTGAATCCACTCACTCTATCATCACAGTCATTAAATTTTAAAAATAGATTTGTATATATAAAAATTTCACTACTATTCTTTTGAAATAAATAGCAGGCAAAAACAGCTACTCTACTTCCCCTAGGAGTAGACTTCTTATATAGGCAACTCTCAAAGCACTCAAAAAATTATATGTAATATTTATATGTAGTAGGCTCAAGAAAGTTGTTTAATTCTATATCCCCACATAAGATTATTGTTAACCTTGGTTTTTTACTACCTCTTGTCAGTCAAATCTACAGGAAACCTCTGAGTATTGTTGTAGGAAGATCATCAAGTTTTTCTTAAGTTTGAGAATACCTAAAATTTTATTAAATAAAAAATGACAATGGGTATACTTAATTTTTTTAATTAAAGGAAGAAATTTCAATTTAGATATGAGAACATCCACAAAGAAAGGCATGACAGTTGTTTCTGAGGCCATCTTGTTTGTTTTAAATACAGAGTGGGGTAAAAGTAAGTGTAAGTTGTGAGTACGTGAAAGTTTATTCTTATTTGTTATTTATTAATTATTGTATTATTTTCTATTCTAACAACTGTAGACCTACTTTCACCCCACCTGTCATTCTTTCGTATGCTCTGCTGAAACCTCCAAAATAAGAATCAGAAGGAAATAATATTCTCCTTTCCTACAAATGTTCAGTTTTAAAAAATTTTAAATAAACACAAAACCCAGTAATGGCAGTGTTCCCTTAATTTCAGTATGGTTTGGGAAAAGAACATTGTGTATCTAAAAACTAATTGCCATAAGAAGGGTCACATTCTACCACTGGCAAATTTGAAACTCCTTTTATCCTGTCCCTTTTGGAAGAGTGTCTGGCTGTCAGTAAAGCAGTCTTTGGAAAACAAAGAAAATATCTACATAAGACACTATGTGCATGCTGCAACCACTCAGCTTTGTTTTAGCTAAGTGTCCATTTTTACATTGCTTTCAGTTCATTTCTTTTTAACCATTGAATATAGCTGTTTTATGAAGCTAGAAAAGAAATAGGTCAAATTAAAAGCTTAATCATGACTATTCCTGATCGCAATCAAATGAATACATTAAATAGCTGTATGTACGTACATTGCATTCTCCTTAATTAATGATTCTTGTCAGTTTGTCAAAGAGCTTTGATATTTACAAGAAAACGGCCAACCCTGAGAAAGACTGTAGTTATTTAGACTGTTACAATATGTTTTTAAGTCTTTATGCAGGTTGTTTCCCTAGCTTCTAAATTGCACTTCCAAAAAGGTATAACATTTTTTTGTTTTCAAATCTTATTAAAATATAGTTTTAGAAAGTTAGTGATTCTGGTGAAATTTTTCTTTGTGCTAATGACTCCTACTGTAGTTATAACCCTCATTTTCATTCCCCCAAATTTTTTGCACAGTGCTCTTTGATTTTTTAATAACCTCACCTTCAAAATATCTAAAAATGTAATATATACATAATTTTTGTCATTTTTGCTTGTTTAGGGTACCTTCTTATCTTTTAGCCTTACCAGGACTTATAGCTAGCACTTATTACTACTGTCAGAAGACTTTTTTTTTCTCTTTCCCCAAACAGTTGTTTGTATTATGAAATTTAATGTAATTGTTCATTTCATCTTTTGAAAGACTTTGTTCTAAAAGAATATAACTTTCCATGGTGCTACTAAATAATGCACCAGAATTCAGTTTAAAGCAAGAAGGAATTCCCTATTTCTTTATTAAAGTTTAAGAAAGTAATGAAAAATTTTAATGGAAGTTTTTAGATTGTTTTAAACATCCCCCGGGCATTCTAGTTTTTGTTGATATATACTAAAATACTCTTATAGAATGTGTACTTGCCTAAATTATTCTTTCCATAAAACCTTACAATATAAAGAAAATAAAGGATTGAAAAGCCTTTTACATTTTTATCATACATACTCTGTGGCCCACCAATAGCCCTAATTTTAAAAGTATATATTCATAACTTAACCAGGAAAATTGTTCCATAAATAATTCTAACCAGTTCCTGTATTTATAGGACTTTAGCTAATCCAGGCTTTCAAAGTATATGTTCCTCATTATTGCCTGGTGCTTTTCCAAGTATTTTAAAGTATCAGAGTGCTTATTTCATATTTCATTGCCACTCAGCAGCCCAAGAATAATAGCTTTAGGATAGCATACATAAGCTGAAACTCAAACATTCATTTCTGTCCTTAATTTCAACATTTAACTCCCATCTGTTCTTCTCCCTTTTTTCTTTCATTTTTCTGTTTCTGTTTTTCCTCATGCTCTGACATTAAAGTGGTTGCACTGAAAAGACTGCCCTTTTTGAGGAACAGACCGAAGGATAAAGACAAAATGAAGGCCTGCTACCGTCGTTCCATGTGTAAGACTTTATGACAGTACAGCTTCTTTCAATTGACTATATTGGCTTCCATTACTAATTTGTCACTAACCTTTCTCTGGACTGTGCCAATTTTCTTATTTTACAAAGTACAGTCTTCCTCTAATACAAGGAGCTGGAAGAATTTTTTTTCAAAACAGGCACTGAATTTGCATTATGTGTATGTTCACTGAAACATACATATACATGCATATGTTTAGTCATACATGTAATAATACACTTGTAATTTTCCAGTGCTTTCTAAAAGTTGGCAGAAAAAAAGTTGTTTTTCATGCCATAGAGACTTTTTCCCAAAGAAATTTACTTAAAGAAAATATAACAAAACATTTAGCATTAGGAATTTATTTTCTTAATGAACTAGAGTGAAAAAATAAACAAACAAACAAATAAATAAATAAATAAAATGGCCTGTAACCCTTAAACATGTTTGTCATTCTTTATATAATAATGCTCTGGTTTTCCTTTTTTTAAGTGGAATGGGTAATTATATAATCATATTAAATGTTGGTCACTTTGACTGTCATCTCTTTCAGGTTTTTATTGAATGATATACTTATTTGATTCATAAAATGAATAATTTCTTCAGTAACCTGCTCTGACCAAGGACTCTATCATTTTCAATAATGATGCTCTATAAGATCTGCTCTCCATCTTAACCTTTATTCATTCCATTTTTTGTCATCATGAAACCACATTATGAAGGCTTCTAATTATATTACACATCACTGCACAAAAAAAGCATGGCAGTTGTACAGCGTAAAATTCCTTTTCCTATCTTTAAAGGGGGTGGAGATGGGATAAAAATATTTACTGAAATTTATTAGCCTATGGCCTGTTCATTTCACTCAGCTGAATGCATGTCATAATTCAAATGACGTGCTTATAGTTTTTTATTTTCACTTGCATTGATCCATAGGGGAAAAAACATCATTTATGATACAAAAGAGAAATAAGAGCAAAAACATTAACCATGCTGATTCATTTGCTTTCATTTGCATCCCAGCCATGAATGACCTGGTGCAGTCCATGGTCCTAGCAGGAGGACAGTGGACAGGTAGTACTGAGAATTTGGAGGTTCCTGATGATATTTCAACGGGTAAAAGGAGAAAAGAATTGGGAGCTATGGCCTTCTCTACTACAGCTATCAACTTTTCAACTGTCAACTCTTCTACAGGCTTCAGATCCAAGCAGTTGGTTAATAATAAAGGTATAGGCTGTCTGCTATTTGCACTGTTGTGTAACTATTGGCAACAGGAATTTTAATTTCACTTTTCCATGTGTACTTTTTTTGACAGCAACAACCTGAAATAGTTATTAAAACAATCTGGTTTTGATTTGAGGAAATTTTCAAATCATTTCAAAAATTTAAAACATACAAATAATTAAAATCTTTCCTAGGCCTTTCATAATAAACAGCTAAAGAACTAACAAGAAAAGGAAAAGTAAAGCTTTAAAAAAACCCCAAAAACCTGAAAACACTACGACTTCAAACAGAGAAAACCATGTAGAGCAACTGAGGCTATTGCTTTGCTTTGCAGGGTCATGAAGACTGTTTCATTGCTTCTGGTGTTTACCTAAACAAGTAAACTCTCATCAGAGCTATTCTGTTTCTTTATCCTAGTTCCAGTTTTTGATTGAGTCTATGATATGTATTAAATCAAGATGTATTATATATGATTGAAAAAGAATTTCCATATTCTGTGTAAATAAAATTTTATGGGTCTCTTTTGTTAAAAAATATTTTTATATCCATTTTGCTATTTCATGTAGATACTACATCCTTTGAAGATATAAGTCCACAAGGTATTAGTGATGATTCTAGTACGGGATCAAGAGTTCATGGTAAGACACGAACTTTATTCAGAGAGTACGTAGTACATATAGAATGTCGCATTAAATCTATGAGTGTCCATTGCCAGCAAGCATGTTTTATCTAGCCTGCATGTCAGACCTCTGCCATTCCTTAAAACCTGATGATACTCTCTTTTAAATTACTGCTTCATCTAAATAGTCTGTATTTTAGTCAAGGTTACTTATAAAATATGCCAGCACAATGCTTAATGGTAATTTTGATGCCATTTTGGTATAAGTTTAAAGTTATGAGTTATTTTTTACCATTGGTTTAAAACATATTTACTTTGGTAAAGGATAAACTCTTAAGAAACCACATTTTCTGTAGTGGTAAGCATTTCAGGTTTTTAAATTGCTATCTGGAAAATCATATCTTACCAAGCTAACTTATTAACAATAAATGGATAACATGTTAAAGGAATGCCATTTGTAGTAGGATTTTAAGAAATAGGATAGGGCCGTGTTAACTGTGCAGTTGTTTCCCTTGTTAAGGATAGAAATATAAGACATTAACTACAGATGCCCATATTCCTCCAGTTCATGGCATCTCTGCAATGTGCGGGGTTCCTTGTCTGATCTGTTGTAAGTGACCTAATCACTAGCACTTTTTCTGATATGTCATCCACTCTCTAAAACAGTCCTGGTGTCTATCTAGAAATCATATTCAAATCTAAATATGCACTTTATCTTTTCTTTTAACTATTGTTTCAGAAGCATCCTCTTCTAAAGTGTCTTAGTGAACTATGTGTAAATGTCTTTACTCTCTAATCTGTATGATTCAGCTGTCTGTGGGCATGCTCACTGTGTAAAAGTGTGCATGATTACTTCCTCAAAGCATTCTGTGGTCAGAATGTAAAAGTTCAGTGTCAGCAACTGGAAGTTTTATCACACTGTCTCCTGATTTTTTCATTTAGCTTCAAGACCAGCCAGCCTTGATAGTGGCAGAACATCCACTAGCAATAGCAATAATAATGCTTCACTTCATGAAGTCAAAGGTATGCTGTAGGTAAATTTATTAATATGCTCCATCCATTTCCAGATTTAAAAGGGAGATTGATTAAGTTTCTGGGGTAGAGTGTGAAATCCAAATCATCTATGTTTGGAATATAGTTCCTTGGAATATCTTATACTTTTAACATTGTAATACATACATATTTCAATGTATATAAATGTAAAAACAGGAGCAGTTATTTTGGTTTCCATTTTTCATCTTTCACATAAAATATTTTTATTACAATCTTTATACTTTAAAATATCTGTAGGTCCTTATTTTATTGGTTTTGTCTTTATCATTAAAATGGTTGTCCTTAATTTTTTCATGATGCATGTGCATTGAAGTCATTACTCATTACACAAAGTGTTTTAGAAATACTTAATTTATCCATGAAATGAGGGGAAATATTTTTTAATTTGATAAGGCAGCTGTGTGTGTATATGTATGTTGCAAGACCCAAGTGGATGCATATAGCTCATCTAAGAATTATTTCAAAATTTTCCTCTGAATTTAAATATGCATTCCAGGGTAAGGTTTTTATGTAATGTCTGGAAGCCTGGACTAATACCTTTTTCCTTAAAGGAATATTGCCTACTCAGATTCTGTAATCATTTAGTAGATTATAAAAGTTTGTTAAAATACTATTCTGTACAGTCCAGAATTGTCAAATTATAGTGAATGCATTTGTTCCATTGCTTTTTGTATTATAAAATCCTTTTGTCTACGTTTAGTTTCATTTTATCATTAATACTATGACTTTGTTACTATGATCTGAAAATATGATTTCAAGGAGGGAGGTTTTTTTAAATTTTTATAATCACATTTGTATATCCAGTAGGAAAATAAAGAGTCTGAAAATATAAAGAAGTATTTGAAAGTTTAAGAAAATTTTATTACTATAAAATTGTTACATAACTTGAGCCAGATTTCTTTCATGACCTCCTTCACTGTCTGATTGGGAAACCATGGAAAGTTGCATTTGCTGTCTTAACACTCTATCTACACAGTTTGCTTTTGATCAAAATGAATTAGCACCCTTAAAGAATAGCATAAACTTTAGCTTTTTTACAGAACTAGTAATTTGCGTTCTTTGTGGTTGTTCAGCCTCAACTGAGTAGCTACCATACCAACAGTGGAAAGCACGAACAATCAGATGATTCAGGCATTAAATAATAAAATACTATATATTTGATTTTACATTTTACTGGAAATTGCTGAGTAATTACATCCTGTCTCCATTTGACTCTCCTTATATGCCTATGATTTAAATTAAAAAAATTTAAGGTTATTCATTAAAGGATGAACAGAGAAACCTTTAAGTGAGGAGTAAAGATTTCATAAAAAGGCAAAGCATTAGAGTTTTAGGATTTAGAATAATTTTTTAACATTCTGAAATAATTTAATATTCATATAATCATGTTTTGTTCTAAATTGTGAGGTGTTTTGCAATTATAGTTAATTCTTGAACATATGTGGAGGGGCTGAGGGGTCAGCACCGCTAATCTCTTGTTATTCAAGGGTTAACTTGTATTTGAACCTGAATTTTTAAGAATGTAATATTCATTTATTTATTCATTCATTTACTGAACAAATGCATTAAGTGCTTGCTTTATATATTTAGGCTCTGGATATGGTGAAGTTTTTGCTTTTGTGGTGCTTATATTTGCCAAATTGACTAAATAAGGAAGCAGGTTATGGTAGACTGATAAGAAAATCTGTGGTAGACAAAATAATCAGGGAATTGTTAGACTGGTCAAAGATAAACATAGTATACTAAGCATTTCTAAGTAAAGCTTCATAAGAACCCAGTCAACAAATCTTACTACTTATAAAGTTTTAATCTCATTTTTATTATTGAACTCTTAACACACCATTTACTCCAAAAGCAGGTGCAGTTCATATCCAAAGCAGGCCACAAAGCCACAGCAGTGGAGAATTTAGCCTACATCATGATCATGAGGCTTGGTCCAGCAGTGGTAGCAGTCCAATCCAGTACTTGAAAAGACAGACCAGATCAAGTCCAGTGCTCCAGCACAAAATGCCTGAAACATTAGAGGGTCGAGCACATCGCAAGATCAAAACTGGTTCCCCTGGAAGTGAAGTGGTTACTCTACAACAGTTTCTGGAAGAAAGCAACAAGCTTACCTCAATGCAGGTTAGTTTTAAGGGTGACCTTCACTTACATGGGCATTACAAGTTAAGTATCTATGATTGAACTTTAGAACTTTTTTTTTAATAAGGAGTGTTTAGAAATACTAGCAATTTTATATTATATAATCTGATACATCAGGAAAGTAAAAGCATGGCTGCTATTCATTAATCTGCTTTGTTTTTTAACAGATAAAGTCCTCAAGTCAGGAGAATCTTTTAGATGAAGTAATGAAAAGTTTGTCTGTCTCTTCAGACTTTTTGGGAAAAAGCAAACCAGTTAGCTGTGGTCTGGCCAGGTCAGTAAGTGGAAAAACCCCAGGAGATTTCTGTGATAGACGGACGACTAAGCCTGAGCAATGTGTAAGACCTGTTCCTCAAAAGACTGAAGATACCTACTTTATTAGTTCTTCAGGAAAACCTACACCAAGCACTCAAGGAAAGATAAAATTAGTAAAAGAATCTTCTTTGTCACGACAATCAAAAGATAGTAATCCTTATGCCACTTTACCTCGTGCAAGCAGTGTGATCTCTACTGCTGAAGGAACTACTCGAAGGACAAGCATCCATGATTTTTTGACCAAGGACAGTAGACTACCTATGTCAGTTGATTCATCACCAGCTACTGCTGATAGCAACATCACTGCCGCATCTAGTGAGTACCCTTTACACCAGTGGTCGTCGCATACACTTCACAGCCCAACACATTCTGTAGGTTCTCATTCACAAATTGGTTTAGTTACAGAAGTGCCTGAGTCTCTAGTCCAGGCTAGATACTCATCAGAAAAGTCACATTTTCTAAACCAATCTTTTACCACTATTAATATATCTGATACATTTGGAATATCAGCTAAAGATAGCCTAGAATCATTTACTGTGGCTCATCCAGCTCAGCCATTTTTATCCCTAAACACAGAGTTAGTTAGTAACATAAGTGGGTTACCTCCCAGGCCAGTCACCAGAGTAACTGACCAGGCTTCCGCCTCTTTGGATAAAGCTACACAGAAAGATAACAAACAGTTTTCTGATCATCAGAACCCTAGTAACAGTAACATGCAGTCTTCTCTAGATAGCAATATTCTTATCACTCCTGCGTGCCTCTCTCCTGATGACACAGAAGCTGCATTGTTGGTTTCTGAGGATAATCAAACTGTTTGGTATGAATATGGTTGTGTATGATCAAAACTGCACAACATAATACTGATGTTATTTGATAGGCAGTATGCTTCTCTAATTTGTCTTGAAGAGCTGCTGTTGAAAAGTATTTGGCTAGATTCATATTTTTATTTTCCCATTGTGGCACAGTGTTTGGCTGTATATGATGGCTTGTATATAAATGTGAATGTGTAACCACACCAAAGCCTGCATGAAATATTAATTGTGTTGTACATTTTCTGCATGACTTTAAAAACGTTAACAATACATGCTCCTCTTTCACATTTCTTGTCACCTGATAAAAGACTGTTACTTTTAGAAGCATGTTAAGATAGTTGCATGCTCTAATTACCAAGAAAGCATTTCTGAGTCGTATTTACTTTATTGTTTCCAGAAAAGAATGCTCATTTTTTCCCTTCATCCCTTTTCCTTCCTTTCCCTCCTTCCCTTTCGTTCATTTCTTTTATTTCTAGGATGTGCAGTACATATTGCACATGTATAGGGAAATATGTAAAAAATGTCACTTTCTTTTGCCATTTAATTATTGCCCTCTGTCCTGTTTTATTTTCAAAGAAATGGTTAATAACCCAGTACTTTACGTAGCAAATATTAAACACTGCCTATATTTTTAGAATTGTTCAGATTTAAAATATTGTTAATACTTGTAATGTTAGTGTCATTCTTAAAAACCCTATCAAGTTTAAATGTGACTTATACAGTGACTAGGAGCATTTGTATATATTCTATTTCTTTTCTGCACTTTTCTTCATCTTCTTTCAAGATTACTTTTTTTAATTGGAATCAGTTAACACAGTTTTTCCAGTTCTTTTTTAATATATAGTCAAAGAGAAATAAACCAGTCATACTCAATGTGTTGGAAATTTGCATTTTTACTTCTTTTCAAAAGTAGAAAGTTTACAAAGTGGTGAAGATTGTTACTTCTATAATTCTACAAGTGATTATTAAATTATATGTCTATCCTTAATAAGTACATTGTGTTAAGGTAAAATATTAGGATTTGTAACCATTTAAACAAATAGATGTTTTGTTTTTAGTAGAACAAATTTTAGAACTAAGAATAAGTATGACTCTTAGCTAAAAAATAACCATCTAAGATAGAGGAAATATTTGCTAACTTTGACTCTGGTGTCATAAACTTTAAAATTATCTTGCACTGTTAAAGCAGAACCAGCTAAACTTGAATCTCCCAGAGTAAAATAAATAAATAAATAATTCATAACTCTGGTTCACTTATCTCTGGATGAGTATATCTTTGCTCTGTCTCTGGAATATCTTGCTGTTTTGATTCAGCCTAAATATTTCTGATGATAGCCTGGCATTTGAAAGGAATGCTTTGAAATGTAACTTTCTAAAGAGGAAGGAAATTATTATTTACTATGTGTTTTATATTGATTATTGTTATCAATTGGACCAAAGAAAACAGTCTGTAGAGAATCTTTGCTGAATGAAATTTGTGTCCTTTGTAAATTAAGCCATCCTTTTGTACTTAACACAAGATCATTTCAGGAAGTGGGCCGCTTTATATCCTTGATCATACTTTTCTCATAGCCAGCTCTTAGTAAAAGTAGTGCTAGAGCAGGTAATCAGAACATTTTTACATTTTTTAGTACCACCTAATATATTTCTGCATGAATACATCAATCTATTTTATTGTCATTTGTTTCATAGTCCTAACATTTCAAATGTTTTTGGTGTTCCCTTTTTTTCATAACCTCGTAATAAAACTTAATGGTAAATATAGGTATAATAGATTAGATGGAGACCATGTATAATGCAAATGTAATAATTATTTCTTTTCGATATAGAGTCAAGTTTTACTTCTCAACTATTTCAACTCTTTATTATAAATCTGGACATATACCTTAAATTTAAAATGCTAAATTTTTTAATATAAACCATTGAAAAGTCATGTGCTATATTAAAAGCTGATTATTTTACAAAATTATGCTTACAGTAAAGGAGTATTTCAACCCAAATGGCTAGAGTTACATATGTACTGCATATTTTCAAAAAGAACATACCCATTGTGCATGTGTGACAGATACATACCATGTCCTTGTGTCTTAATGATTATCTAAGAATGACTTCATCCAGAAACTGTCACAGCTATGGAGTCATGAAAACCTCTCAAAACACTATATAACCATAATTTCTGTAAGTGAAATCTTACAAAAATGCCCCCAATAAAAAATTTTTTTGATAAAAGTAAAGCAACTCTGACTCAGTTGAGTAATTGCATGTTTTTGTCCTAAGACATCTCCATTAATAGCCATTGGCTTCACAAAGGATGATTTGAAAAACTATATGACATTTAGTACCCTAATTTTAGATGAAACTGTATAGTTTATATTCCTGGCCTAGAATTCTAGAAATTATACCCATATTATTTGTATGATATTGTGAACTGACACTGCTAATAAGCACTGGGTCTCTTTTGACCAAAGCAATTTTAGCTATAACAATGTAAGTAGGTATATTATTTGCCTGCAAAATAAGCCTCAAGCCTAGGATTTCTTAGTAAATAATACAGTTATTTTCATTGTAGATGTTTCTGCCACTGCATGCAAGATTACTTTTTACTTTATAATTATATGTGACCATTTAGTAAATAAACATAATAAGTAAATCTGATATAAAACAGCATTTATTTATAGCTTTTAAAAATATAAAAATCAGCCTTTAAGTAATGAGATGTCTATCAGATTAACACATTTTACCCAGAGTTAAATTCCTTCTCTTTGCCCTACTTAATTAGTTTCTTATCTTCATGGATTGTATCATGTTTAACCTTTGATTAAATAACATGAAATGCTTTTTTCCTGCAGATGTGGACAAAATACAAGAAAGCAGAAATTCAAAAAGCAGGTCTAGGGAGCAACAAAGCTCCTAATTCTATTACCCACTACATGACATGTGGGCCAAGTGGTGAGTTTCTTACTCCAAATGTAAATGAGATTAGTCTCATTTATACAAACTAACCGCATTAAGTATAAGAACAAGTGCATATTGCATTAACAGATGTAAATATTGCTTGCTTCATTCATGACTTCTGTCCTACTTGTAAAGCAAGATGATTTGATTGCTGTAATTTTTTTTTTGTCAGACAGGAAGCAAATTTTCAGAATTTATTTTCCCCTCAATTTAAATTTAATTTTAGTAGTGAGTAATCTAGGAATTTCTTTTTTCTTTTTTAGTTTGAAGGCTTTCCTTTTTTGTAGTAGGAATACAACTTTGCCATAGTGTTCTTGGTAATTAAGGATAAACTAAGTGCCACTTGAAGAAAACATGTCTCTGACTTTCTGTCATTCTCATTCCTGTAGAAATATCTGGTGCATGCTGTTCTTGTAGTGGCTGCTCTGTATTTTATATTTCTCATCTTCAAGCTTTTCTTATATTTTCTTTCTTCTTTCTACCTTTCAACTAAATACAGAGAGAAAAGTGTCCTTCATTTTCTCAGTATGAAGCCTTTATTTCTGAAGTAACAAGCCACCCAACTATAGAAATCATTTTTTAAAATCTTTAAGGAGACTTTATACAATCCTGCGTGACTAGAGCAGGCAAGAAATACAAACCTTCATTCCTTCCTTGAATCAAGGAGCACTACTGGAGTCAACTGCCAAAATTTTTAGAAGGTTTTAGGACTTACTATACATTGTACTTGTAAGATCTACTGAATAAAGGATGTTCTCTCGCTGAGGATCAAGTGTTTTGAGGTTTCAAGAAGTACTCCAAGAACAACCTACTTCTTTCATCATTTGTTTATGAATTTATCCATGTTTGCTTAATGCTTCTAATATTAGCTGAAATCTAGTCGTTTATATTTAGTTGTGTAAATCTAAATTAAATGCTGTAGTATGTTGTGGAATGTACTATATATCAAGATTGAGAACATTGTTTTGGCATGCCAGAGCCTTATTTGGTTAGCAGACTGCATGTGTTGGTCTTTTTTTTTTAAGCCAATTATTTTGATGCACTGAAAAAGAAATTTGGCTTATAAGATAAATCTAAAAAATCCATAATGATAGGAGTTATAAAAAAATTACAGTAATATTAATCTATCCTTATTCCCCAGTAAGCAACACTAAACATTCACATGTGGATCCAAGTTGAGTGTTTTTCTGAAACTTTTTTTAGTAAGGTGATTTTCCAGCAAATGGCATTCCTAAGATAAAGCTGTCGTATTTTAATTCATTTCCCTTGTTTAGTATTGGGTTATGTATGTGTGTTTGTTTTTTTTAACTTGAGAGCTGACTGTTGCTTAAGAAGTTTTCTTATGGCAAAAATAATGTAAATAATACTATGATCTGCATTTTGCCAGGAACTCATTTATTATTAAGGCTATCACTTATTAATAAGATTTTTTGTTTTCTTTATAATGTTACATTAAAGTTGGTAACTATTATTGGTACTTTTGAAATATTTGTATACATTTGTTACCTTGAACATTTGAAAGAAGCACAAAAAAAGTAGATTTAGTTAATTTAACCCAGGGAAACATCACTTTTTTGTAGTTTCAATTTTATATCAGTTTTATTTTCTTATGAAATCAAAAAAATTCATTGATACTGGTTAGTGCAAATTCATTATTTAACATAAATACCAGGATCTTAAAGGTGTAAAATGAGAAAGACACTGTATTTTTTATTTTAACAGTGTGCTTCTTAGGCTCATTACCAGCTCTAAAAATCTTTGTGGAAGAATTCCATATTCCAGTGTGGGTTTATGAACTGTGTGTTTCATCACCAACCTAGTTACCAGGAGAAATGTATTCTCCCTCTCCTTTCCTCTCTTCCCCGCCCCCTCCTCCTCTCTCTTTCTCATTTATTTATCTTTTTATTTTGGTAGGTCAGTAGCAATGTTGTGTTCAAAGTCTACTTTCAGAAAGACCATTAATGAAAAGACAGAATGTATAGTTGACTGGATTAAAAGGAAATTAGCAAACTTGGACTTGCTAACTTAAATGCCACCATTACCTTAGGTTTTGCTGCCAAATAATGCTGTAAAGTTAAATCACTTTTAAACTCTTGGATGAAAGGTGCTATGTAATGTAAATACAAAGGATTCTTACTAAAATACAAATTTACACAACAGACATATGTAAAACCTGTTCTCTAGACTTTGAAAAATCTCTCTCTCATCATGACTCCCTAGATTCAAATATCAAATTGATAATGGGCATCATGGCAGTCTAGAGACACTTGCATATAAAAAATGTAAATTCATTTTTAGGTGGATAAATGGAAATATAGAAATTATGTTTTAGCTAAAATACAATAAGTGGGTAACTTAGATTTATATTAACTAGCTTCTAATTTGCACAACTAGGACACATCCCAGGACAATTACTGAAAGTTGAAATTAACGAGTAGGAGGTAGCCCAGTGAGGGTGAATGACATCACACCTTGACCTGTCCAGAATCTGCTGACATAAGCAGCATATTGTTTCTTCAGGGAGAAAATGCTAATGGCAGCCTCTAAAATACCCAGTGTGAGTAGGCTGCCCCTGAGAGAGCCCAGTTATAGCAACAACCAAGGGAACACTTGAGATTGTAAAAGTAGGAATATTCTCAATTATATTCATCCCCCTTTTCATAACATTTCAAGAAAGGACTAGAAAATAACCACATGAGTATTTTACTTTCTCCAAAAGATACCACTGGAAGCAAACTTAGAGGAAGTCACTCTTTTTCCTTAAACTACTTCTGCCAAACAAAATGGTATGGCCAACTAGAAACAAACCAGGGTCTTTCTGACTGGGGCCTGACACGCTTTAATTATCTATTCTAAATCTATATCTAATCCCTGCCCCACCTACCCACCCCCCCCACAAAATAAAAAAAAAAAAAACCTGAAGAATTGAAAATACAGGGTAAGAGCTTCAGTGGAAATGTTTGGTCCAAGTTTCTGAGCTGGTGGTTACCAAAGAGTTCACGAAAACAGGTTTGTATTGTAGCACCTTTCATGCAAGGCATGGTAAGAGCCTATTGAAAAACCACTGTGCATGTTACAGAATTGCAGCCACCTCATAAATGAAATATTACAGCCTGCACTGTCTTAACAGTTTGTGTCAGGAAGTGAAAAAGATTGTACCAAATCTGGAATTACAGTGAGTAATAATGTATGCTAAATGGCTTGTATTTTAAGTTACTTATGAGAAAAGTGGTGATTTTTTTTCTTTTCTGCTACCCTTAGTCCTAAGACGTGTTTTTTCTTTAAGTCTTGAATTAATAATACAGAAGGAGCCCATTTTATAATATAAACTGTGATGTACATGTTGAAATATTTGGACAATGAAAATGCCTTAAAAGGAATGCTTATGGATAAAGTTGCACTTATAATACTCTTTAACAAAACCTGATCACAAATTGTCTTTTTCTTTTCTCCTAAGGGTTCTCTTTCAATGTTTGCCATTGTACTTATAACTGTTATTAAACACCAAATCAAATAATATAAAAGTTGTAACATTTCCTTTAAAAATATTGCTACTGAGGGATTTGGAGTTGAATAGCAAAATGTTTATTACTTGGCAATAGCTAATACCAGCCATAGAAATCCAGTTTATAACAAAAGATACACCATTGTTTCTTTTTAAAAGCATTCAACATTTATCATTTTAGTGTTTAACTTTACTTTTTTTACTTAGGTTGGTTTAACATTCACTTATCAAACTGATATAAAGAAATAAAACAAAGGTGATTTTTATAAGTGGTTAGTAATCATTTAAAAATTGTAAAATATAATTTAGCCAGGTATTGTTCTTTCTTTTCTATTTGTCCTGGAAAACCTATTTTTAGACATTACCCATAACCTTGTTTAGATGATTCTATCCTAATCATTTTGGTATAGGTATTAGAGGTTTGGGGAGAGTGAGAAGAGTATCAGTTGGCCAAAAAGTCTGTTTGGTTTTTTCCATGAGATGGTTCTAGTAGTGCTTAGTTGTCTTTTATCTTTATTTGGAACAGTTTTGTTATGTTGTATTGTGACAGCTGTCATATCAGTGTGCATTAAAAAAATACTTATGAAAATTGGTTTTTGTGTAGCCATTTCAATATTGAAGATGGAAGAAAATATGCAACATTTTCAGTATACTGTGCTTTATTATTTCAAGAAAGGTAAAAGAACAACTGAAATGCAAAAAGGTGCACAACTGATAAAACATGTCAAAAGTGGTTTGTGAGGTTTGGTGTTGAAGACTTCTTACTGATGATGCTCCATGGTTGGGTAGATAATGATCAAATCAAGACGTTGAGAACTTAATCATTATACCATGCAGGAGACAGCCAACATACTCAAAATATCCAAATCAATAAAGTTACTGGTAAAAATGAAAAATGTGTCTTTTATTTTACCAGAAAAAACGAAACGGACTTTTTTGGCCAGCCCAGTGCATTAATAGATTGTACAAATAACCATCTCATTTTCACTTGGCCCTCGGAGGCAGAAGTTACAGGTGGCGACCAGACCTATGTCCTTGCAGTTCAGTCTTTGCCTTTTTCTGTCATAAGGTGGGGAAGGGAAGTTACACCACTTATCTGAGGTCCTCATTGTCTTTGATTCTATTCATTAAACCTTCATTTTATATGCAAAGTAACCTTAAATATACAGTACAGAGTAGGTAAAAACTAACATGGCAATTCAGAATAGGTTTATCATTTATGGAAAGTATTTCTTACTAATTCCACATCGCTTAAATACATTCTGTGTCTTGTAAAATTTCTGCCATGAGCCCCAGCTGGTGTGACTTAGTGGACTGAGCTCCAGCCTGAGAACCACAGGGTCGCTGGTTTGATTCCCAGTCAGGGCACATGCCTGGGTTGCGGGTCAGGACCATGGTTGTGGGCACATGAGGCAACCACACATTAATGTTTCTCTCTCTCTCTCTCCCTCCCTTCCCCTCTCTAAAAATAAATTTTAAAAAATTCTGCCTTGAATAGACTTGTAGTTTCTAATCATACCAAGGAATGACAAGTTTTTATTTTACCTATTAGTAACACAAATTGGTATAAATTAAATATATCTCTATCAAGTGGAATTTTTCGAATGATCAAACTTAGGAAGATATGGTTATGTTAATGAATATCCCATTTGATTGCACCAGAGGAAAATGAGAGTTTTCATGACAGAACCTATAGACTAGTTTTGTAGTCTGCCTACACCATACCATCAACTGAGAAAGGGTTTTTTGTTTGAATTTAAGTGAGGTGAAAAAGATGTCAATTTTACTCTATTTCTGAACCACTTTTATGGGACAACTGACAATACATAATCCTGGGATCTTATACTTTTCATATGCTATAATGGAATGGGGATAAGTAACATTCAGTATCTCTTGAGAGGAAAGAAGAAACTTATGTTCACATTTCCAACCTTTGAACAAAGACTAAACAAATCCTTCTGATGGCTTGTGTATATTCTGCTATTGAGTTTTAAAATATAATTTTAGTGGTACAATTATGGCAACATTTCCCATCCCTATGTTGAGTGATTTTTCTAGATTAAAATTTTCTAAAGATATAGTTTTATAAAAAGTTAGCTTATTGTTCCACCAAAAATCACAAAACACCCAGTGATGGAATTTCTTAGCCCTTGCCCATGTTTATTTTAATTATCTTGCAGGGGAGTTTTAAATTCCTTAATCCTCATTCCCCATAGATAACCATTTTCAGTAATTTATTTTTATATTCCTTTTAATTTTTTCCTCTGTACACTATTATATGCATAATTTTATATATGCTTTTCTGCCCCTTTTTTCAAGTACAATAAACACCCTAATGAAGATGTAGAATAGTTAATCTTAGTTTTGTTGTTGCTCTTAATTTCTGAAGGCATTTTTTTTTTCATTTTAATTGTTGCAGTTCAATTTTCTTTTACTCCCATCCCAACCCACGCACCCATGAAGGCATTTCTGTAATGAGTTATAGGGAATGGAGGATGGGGCCAGGGTTTTCTGAGCTAACACTACCTCAATAGATCTTTTTAAAAACAGCTTTAAGATAAAATATCCTTCCTAAAATGACTTAAGTAGTCACCAAACCAAGGTGCTAAATGTTACTACTTTTAATGCTTTTTACAAATTACAAATAAGAAAGAGCTTTCAGAAATGTATTCTAAACATTAGCCCAATTAGTTGTTTTTCTCAAAATTTAGTATTATGGGATCATGTCCTGTCTTCTTCACAAATGTAAGAAAGTCTTCAGGGCTCAATCCCATGGTTGCAGCATTGGTCATTGGATGAAAGTACACCTTTTCATATCCACCTTCCAAAAAAGCAGAATCCAGAACAAATTTCACATCTCCATGATCACAAAATAGTGCCAAGGGTGTGGCACAGCCTTGGCCAACTTGTAGTTTTTCTAGCATGGCCGTTTCATCAGCAAACCGCAGATTTCCACTCCCAACACCTAACTGCTTGGCAAGATCATTTAAATTAATTTGTCTGTCATGAAGAACTGTCACCAGCCAATAGCCTTTTTTCTTTTTGTCTTTAAGAAATAAGTTCTTACTATGTGCTCCTTTCAAATGCTGGATATGAGGCATCATTTCTTCAACTGTAAACACCTGTAAAATATCACATGAGAATTTAAAATAATACTGCATGGATGCACACTGCATGCTAATACAGTTGTATGTATTTTTCTCGTTGGGTGGAAACGGCACGGTTAGGAAGTACTCAATTCCTTACACCAAGACCTCGAGTTCTCTATTCCAGTGTGTTGGCCAGACCCTCGCATTCTCAAAATGCTTTTTGTTCTTTCTTCAAACTTTTGGTACGGAAAGTTTATAAAAGCCCAGAGTCCTTAGCATTATAATTCATCCAGGTCAGGTGACAACATCCAGTCTACAAGTATATTACCATAGTGAGGGCTCTAGGAGACCCTGCACTAACGGAGAACACCAGAAAGCTGGCGATATACACAGGTAAGGGGGATATGTGGAGGGAAGATCACAGAAAACAATATAATTTTGACGTTAAATTTGTAAAGGTGGGTAAGACTTCTAATGGACTTCTCTACCCACCCTTTGACGATTACCATATTTAGCTATTACCATTAGTTGTTTCATAAGTAAAAACTATGTCCCTGCAGTTCTCAAGTACAATTGGTCTCGTGAAACATTTGCACATCTTTGTATACACTAAACTATGTTAAAATACCTAACTGGGTTGGGGACCGTCCGCCAAACCAAAGGTCGCTGTTGGGTCCCCACCACGGCACATTCCTGGGTTGTGAGCCAGGTCCCCGGTTGAGGGCGTGCGAAGGCAGCCAATCGACGTGCTTCTGTCACGTCGCAGTTTCTCTTCCTCTCTTTCCCTCTCTAAAAAACTTTACTAAACTCCCTAAACTTGGTGCCCTGCTGTGTGCATGCTGCCTGATACTCCGTAGCCATTGCAGAGACGGTTTACTGCTTGCTAACATTTTAGCTACACGTAAAGTGGACACACTGACCAACAGCCCACACCAGTTCTAGGTGCACAAATTTTTTCCCAATAACATCGTAATCCAGAGGCTTTCGATGTTCCTGTCAAGTCCCTTCCGTACTGCAACCCGGGAAAAGCCCTAGAACCGACGCTTTCGCGGCCCCGCCGGATGGACCCCGCAGCGGCGCCCACCACCACCACCGCCCCTCCGCCTCGTCCCGCCCGGCCATCTCGGCGCGAGAGCCTCACCTCCGGATGCTCCACGACCTCCACGCGGATGCCGAGGGCGTCCAGCCGCTGCTCGAGAGCCGCACGCAACTCGGCTCGGGCCATGGGACTGTCGTGGCCTGGGGAAGAGATTGTGTGAGAAGTGCCTGGCATCCCCGGAGGTTCAGACGGAAGTGCCGGGAGGAACTAAGGCTGCAGCCGGAACCCCAGGGCCGGTGCGGTCCGGCGGTGGGCGGCGCCGTCTTGGTGCGCCTCTCCCTGAAGGTCCCCGAAAACTGTCCGTGGAGACAAGCCTTGCAGCAGCTGCAGGGTTCCTTACCAGGTGCCCCACAGGAGGGAGGCGCCTTCATTCTCGTAGCCTTCCCTAACCCCGCTTCTGGTTCCTATACCCAATATAGCTGCCATTTAAGTAGAATCAGGCCTAGTAGTGACGTTCAGTTTAAGGAGTGTTGAAGTTGGTCCCGGAGAGGATCTGACCTCCCCCAGATCCCGAGCTGAATGGGAGCAATCAGGCTCCTCACCCACTTCCCCACCCTCGGAACTCCAGTTCGCCCAGTTTCGGTACTGGGAACCACCTGAAGGGGGCAACCTCGAGAAAGTAATAAGTTAAGACCACCTGGACAGTATCGGTGACTGAACCTTTTTGTTAAGGCCTCTGTATAAACCCAAGAATAAGAATGGAAATTTCGTCTTGCAGCCACCCACGACAAGTCGCCTAAATAAGTTCCCTTGTGCAAAGGGAAAGGAAAACGTGCCTGGTGCAACAATCATAGATGCTTGAGGGAGCATTGGGAGCCGAGGAAAGGCAATTAGGAGACTGGGGTGTGCACCAAGGAAAGCTTTAGAGGAGGATGATACCGGTTTCAACAATAAGTAGGAATTTGCCAGGGAAAAAAGTGTGTTCCAGCTGAGGAAACTCCATGAATCGAGGGATGTAGATGAAAAAGCACAATGTGTCCTGGGCATTACGATTTGGTGTGAACAGCAGAGCAGAGAGAGAAGCTGAGAGCAGGAGACAAGGACTATAGCACCATAAAGGGGCCTGCTAAATAAGTTAGGTGACACCCTTCCTTCAAGTATATTCTCCATCACACTCACAATATTTTAATATATTTTATCAATTATGCTATTACAGTTGTCCCATTTTCCCACCTTCATTCCCCTCCACCCTGCGCACCCTCTCCCACCCACATTGTCCTGCTTTAGTTCATGTCCATGTGTCATAAGTTCTTTAGCTTCTACATTTCCCATACTACTCTTTCCCTCCCCACACTATTCTGCTCCAAACTAGTCTTACAATCAAAGATTTTTATAGGCACGTTTTCTTGGCTTTATCCCCTGTGAATGTCTCAGTTCTCCATTTGCTAGACTTTAAGGTCTTTGAGGAGAAGCATAACACACACAGAAAATAGAATAGAAAATACTATTCTATTTTCTACCTACCATCTATGCTACTTATTCTCTGTACCTTTTCCCCCTCTCTCCCCCTCCCACTCCCCTGTTGATAACCCTCCATGTGATCTCCATTTCTGTGGTTCTGTTCCTGTTCTAGTTGTTTGCTTTGTTTTTGTTTCCATTTTAGGTGTGGTTGTTAATAATTGTGAGTTTGCTGTAATTTTACTATACATGTTTTTCATCTTCTTTTTCTTAGATAAGTCCCTTTAATATTTCATAAAATAAGGGCTTGGCTTAACTACTTTAACTTGACCTTATTTGAGAAGCACTTTATCTGCCCTTCCATTCTAAATGAAAGCTTTGCTGGATAGAGTAATCTTGGATGTAGGTCCTTGCCTTTCATAACTTGGAATACTTCTTTCCAGCCCCTTCTTGCCTGCAAGGTCTCTTTTGAGAAATCAGCTGACAGTCTGATGGGAACTCCTTTGTAAGTTACTGTCTCCTTATCTCTTGCTGCTTCTAGAATTCTTTCATTTTTATCTTGGGTAATGTAATTATGATGTGCCTTGGTGTGTTCCTCCTTGGGTCCAACTTCTTTGGGACTCTCTGAGCTTCCTGGACTTCCTGGAAGTCTATTTCTTTTGCCAGAATGGGGAAGTTCCCTTTTATTATTTGTTCAAATAACTTTTGCACTTGTTGCTCTTCCTCTTCCCCTTCTGATACCCCTATAATTCGGATATTGGAATGTATAAAGATGTCCTGGAGGTTCCTAAGCCTCTTCTAATTTTTCTTCATTCTTATTTCTTCATTCTTTTCTGTTTGGTTGTTTCTTTCTTCCTTCTAGTCCACTCCATTGATGTGAGTCCCAGTTTTCTTCCCATCACTTTTGGTTCCCTATGCATTTGCCTTCATTTCACTTAGAGCACCCTTCATTTTTTCATCTAATTTGCAACCAAATTCAACCAGTTCTGTGAGCATCCTGATCACCAGTGCTTTGAACTGTGCATCTGATAGGTTGGCTATCTCCTGGTCACTTAGTTGTATTTGCTGTGGCGCTTTGATCTGTTCTTCCATTTGGGCCATTTTTTTTTTTTTTTGGTCTAGTCACACCTGTTATGTATGAGGGGTGGAGCCTCAGGTATTCACCAGGGCAGGGCAACCCAGTCCCTGGGTTGTGACACTGTATGTGGGGGTGCAGTCCGAGAGGGAACAATGGCACTTGCTCTGCTCTCTGTGAGATTTCAGTCCTTTCTGCTGCTTCCCCCAAGCCAACTGGGCCCTTCTGGTGCTGATTCCCATGTGGGTTGGCTTGTGTACGTGCTAGGACCCTGTGGGTCTCTCCAACGAACTCTACTGTGAGGCTGGGAGTCTCTTCTGGCACCTCAACCTCCACAGGTGTTTTCAGTCAGTGGTTTGAGGTTCTATTTCTTGGCACTGGGACCCTAGGTTGCTTAGTCCACCTCACTCCCCAGTTTTACCTGGCTTATCTGCATGTGAATGTGGGACCGCCCAGTCAGCCTTGTGCAAAGTGCCTCACTTCACAATCGCTGCCTCGCTGGGTCTGCCCGTTGCCACCCCGTGCCCCGGGGTTTGCCAGCCACCGCCTGTGTGCCCAGGGTCCGCCCACTGCGGTCTTGCATGCCCATTATGCACCCAGTGACACTGCTTTTTGTGACATGACCCCTCTCTGCCCAGCTGTTCAACTCTGCCCTTCCTACCGGTCTGGATGAATGTGTCTATTTTAACTCCTTGGTTGTCTGATTTCCATACAGTTCAATTTTCTGTCAATTCTCATTGTTATTTTGTTTCTAAATTATTGTTGTCCTTATTTTGTTTGTGCAAGGAGGCACAGTGTATCTACCTACACCTCCATCTTGGCCGGGAGTCTCCACACTCACAATATTTAAGGACATAGAGAAATACAATTCAGTAAATGGGAGAGATGAATTATAGAAGAGTACTGTAGAGACAATACAGCCCCCATTTTGCTTCAAAACACACACACCTGTGTAACAAAGTAACTAAAAAAAACCCTAATTATATTAGTGTCTTCTTTCCATAATCCCATTCCATGAAGGTTGGTTTCCAAAGGCCCTCATCTAAAGGAAGAAGACTTATCCCAGGACAGGAGACATGGAGGTTAGTTCCTAGAATAAGGGAGGGGAAAGCAGATGGACCCAGGAGTAAAAAGAGAGGGTGAGGACTGGGGTGGGGAAGCCGGGAGTGGGGAAAACAGTCCCTTATTGGCATTCTTTCTCTCAGTGGATAGCAATATGGGCACATGCCATCAGTGGAAGGCAGTCCACCTGGGGCAGCCCGGCCAGAGCAGATGTGGCACAAGCATGCTCTGAGCACCAGTGCTCAATGAGGAGCTGTGACAAAGAAGACGATAATCTCACGGTCCAGTTACCTGGCTCCTAAATCGCAAGTGGAGAAGGGAGGAAATCTTAGTAATTAACATGTGGGGACTTGGGGCTTATTAAATTCAATTCAGTAAAATATGATTGATGATCAGCTCAGCACTGGAAGTACAGTGGTGAGCAAAACCTGACAGAGCCTTGCCCTGTGCAGCAGTCTGTTGGAGGACACAGAATCACAGAAACAGATGTTACATTGCCTGGGTGCAAGTGCTAAGAAGGACACATGTGATGCTTGTAAGAGCCCATAATAGGGGAAACTCACCTAGCTCTGGGGAGGACCGAGTGGGTCAAGGAAGTCCTCTGACATCTGAAAGACGAATTCAGAGGGCAAAAAAAGGACAGAATAGAGTCCCAACAGTTATAGCTTTATTGTGATGCAGGAGATTAACTAATTTTGTACATATTATCAATCTTATTTGAGCATTCATTCATTCAGTCATTGTAAATACTTGGCCCCTTTGAATGAGGCTTACTTACCATCTTGCTAGTTCCCTCATGAATGAGTTAAATACGTCTTTAGACATACGGTCACTTTATATTTAAGTCATATATTTTTAAATATTTTATTTTTAGAGAGAGGGGCAGGGAGGGAGAAAGAGGGAAAGAAACCTCAATGTGTGGTTACCTCTGACATGCCCCCTACTGGGGACCTGGCCCACAACCCAGGCAGGTGCCCTGACTGGGAATCAAACCAGTGACCATTTGGTTGGCAGCCTATACTCAATCCACCAGCTACACCAGCCAGGGCTATTTTAAGTCATATTTTTAAACTTTTTAAAAATAATACTCTGAGTTTAATCTTCTTAATTTTGTAATAAAGATATTGAACATCATAAAGTCTAAGCATCTTATTCAAAGTCTTATTCCAGTTAGTGAAAGAGCTGGGGCAAGAATGAGGAAGAAGGAATACAGGTTGGTTAAAGAGTACAAACTTTGAGTTAACAAGATGAGTAAGGTCTGAGGATCTAATGTATAACATGGTGACTATTGTCTTTATTGTATAATTGAAATTTGCTAAGAAAGTAGAACTTAAATGGTCTCACCAAAAGGAAAAAAAAGTAAACGTATGTGAGGTGATGGCTGTGTTAATTAATTAACTCTGCGGGAGTCCTTTCACAATGTATAGTATATCAAATCGTCATGGGTACACTTTAAATATCTCACAGTTTTCTCGGTTATAGCTAAGGAAAGCCAGTAAAAAAGAAACCAAAGACTTTATAGCAAAAAAAATTTTAAGAGATGTAATTATGAAAGAAGAAATCAGTATAATTTAATGAGACTCAAGAGGAGACCCACAGAAAAGCTTTGTGTAATTTGCATGTCGATGGTAAAGAGATAAATATCTCATTGCTGATGAAAGCCCAATGCAGAAACCTTTAATGATTATTGATAAGGCTTTTATTAGAGGTTCCTAGAGATTAATGTCGTAATTTCTACAAGTATTATACAAAGTGTTACTCATACTGTTTTCCATAAAGATAATTCTTGCTTTAATAACAGCTGAAATACTAATGGAAACACAAAGATTTACCATACATCTGGAGCACAGGTTGATATAAAATTTAAGTGAAAAAATGCTAATATTAAAATGTTCAAAAGATAAAATCTCAAAGCTTGTTGGGACCCTAAAGATCTTTCATTCAACTTCCTCAAATATGGAAGTGGTTAACGAACAGCCTTGGGTCAAACAGACATGAATTTAGGTCCTTCTTACCAATCACTAAGGATGTGACTTGGACAAGTCACTTAACTTCCTCAGTGATATGCAATCCCTCTAGTTTGCTAAAATTGATGTGCAAAAGTAGGACATTTAGTCTTGCAGTATTTCATGAGATGAGGACTACAAAGCATTAAGAACAATGCCTCATTTTTCATACATCATATTATTATTGTATGGTTTAGTGATTTCCCCTAAAGCCACATATTTAAAATAAATTGACCTTACCAAAATATGCTCTCTAGATTACCAACTTGTCATTGGGAGTATATGTCAAATCAGAGTCAAGGGAAACTACATCATCAGTGGACCTCAAGCCTGCTAATGTGCCAAGAGCAACTCAGGTACAAAATAGTAAATAGAATAAAATATTTATGTGACT
Source organism: Tonatia bakeri (assembly GCA_004024845.1). Lineage (NCBI taxonomy): Eukaryota > Metazoa > Chordata > Mammalia > Chiroptera > Phyllostomidae > Tonatia > Tonatia bakeri. Next base: position 331,382 of record PVIA01000828.1, read on the forward strand.
AGTACATAATTGGCCATGAAGAATATAGCGATGATTATAACTATTACTGATTATTTTAGATTGCTATAATTCAGGTTCTCAAGTCTCTTCTAGTTTTAAAAACCCTGGCACTGTTTCTCTATCAATTTATATTGCAGGGGATTTTGTTTTGGTTTGGTTTTGTTTTACTTTATTTGTGAAGCCAACATATGACAGCTGAGACAGAAAACAAAATAGATATAAGTCTTATACATTTGAACTGTCTTACTACATCCTTGATCAACTTCTCTTTGGAAGAAACTTAGTTCTTGTGTTGTTCCTTGTGATTTCCCTTCTTAAGACTGCCCAGTGAGGTGACTGTAGCTCCTTCTAGTAGTGGTGTGCGCAAGTGCACAGGGCAGCAATTCACCCTTTGCTCCTCTTGTAGAAGGCAGCTTGCCCCTGATTGTCATCAAGAACTACAGGTGGTCTAGATGTTAGTGACCTACCCTCTTAAGAGAGATTTCAGCCAAATTCTTGAAAGGGTAAGCTGAAAGGCAGAACCAACAAAAGTTCCAGCAATTTGCTAGGTAAGATAAGCAAGGGATGGCTGCACAATACAGCTGCTTTTCTGTTTTATTTTATTTTTTTTGTTGTTTTTGGATGAACCTTTGCTTACTGATTTTTATGACTTATCTTTTCATAGTTCTGAGATATGGCTTTCACCAAGGCCATGGTATTACGGAACATTATTTGTGGTTAAGTTGTAAAGATTAAAAAGCAGCATTTATAGTATGAATTTCATTTATATAAAATTGTATGTGTACATGTATTTATACAGAGAGATAACTGAAATGATGTTCATCAAAATAATAAAAGTGGTTATTTCTGCAGAGGTGGTATATTTAAGATTTGATTCGCTTTCTTTTTTTAAAAAGTAAACTTTCAATTCTTAAATAAATTTAGATTACAGAGAAGTTGCAAAGAAAGTGAAGAGTTCCCAAACGTGTTTCGCCCAGTTTCATCTAGTGTTAAAGTGTTATATCAACTATAATACATTTGTGAAAATGAAGAAATTAACACTGGTGTATTAAAGTTAACTAAACTACTTTATTCAGATTTTACCACTTTTCCCACTAATGTGCTTTGCTGTTTCAGGATTCTAGGAGACCACACTGCACTTGGTCATCATGCCTCCTTAGTCTCTTCTGATCTGGGGTAGTTTCTCAGTCTTTTCTTGCTTTTCATAACCTTGATAGCTTTGAAGGGTTCTGTTAGGTATTTTGTAGAATGCTCTTCAGTTTAGGCTTGCCTGGTGTTTTCCCCACGAGTAGAGTTATAGGCTTTTGAGAAGGATACTGTAAGAGATAGAGTGTCTTCATCATGACATTTCAGGGGGTACATGATATCAACATGACATCGCTGGTGATTTACACCTTGCTTAATTGGTTAAGGTGGTGTTTGTCAACTTTCTCCACGGTGAAGTTACTGTTTTCCCCTTTCCATACTCTTTGGTCCATTCTTTGGAAGCAAGTCACTAAGTCCATCCCACACTCAAAAAGAGGGGAATTAAGCTTTACCTCCTAGTGCATTATGTACTTGTATTACTTGCAATTGTCCCCTCTACTGCATTCTTTATTTATTTGGTAATTTATTTTTATCAGTATGGACATAAGTATACTTGTTTAATACTTTGTGTTATAATCCAATACTATGTTATTTTATGATTCAACGGTTTCCATATTTGGCCATTGGGAGCTTCCAGGTTGGCTCTTCTGCTCCTTTAATTGACCTTATCTTTAAAAAAAAAAACACTTTTCTGTATTTTGACATAGTACTTGAATTTGCTACCTTAGCTGTGTTATTTTCATAATTAGAAAAGTACCATTTATCTTCACTTTAATATTGGGGAAGATATGGCCACTACTTTGATGTTCTACCAACCAATTTCTGCTTGTTTCTCAACTGCTTGGCAAGACATATAAGAGAGCAAAGAACAATTTCTTGCAGAAATTGCTCTTCAGTGTGTATTCATGAATGGTAAGTAAAATGATAGTAATTAGAATGAACTCCAATCATTTTCAAGTGTGTGGGTGTCAGGTTCATTAAAAAGATTTCCAGGGTTGGCTGGGATGGGAGTAAAAGACAGAAAACTGTACTTGAACAACAATTAAATAAAAATAAAAAAATTAAAAAGATTTCAAGGAGATTTCCATTCAACCATTCAGCAATACTGATTGCATGCGTTTGTGGTAGGCACTGGGGAGACAAATAAAAAAGGGAGGAGCCCTGGCAGGTGTAGCTCAGTGGATGGAGCGAACTAAGAGGTCACTGTTTGCATTCCTGGTCAGGGCACATGCCTGGTTTACGAGCCAGGTCCCCAGTTTGGGGGGTATGCGAGAGACAACCTATTGATGTTTATTTCCCTCTGTCCCTCCCTTCTTCTCTCTCTCTCAGAGAGTACCCATTGTTGGTAGAACATCAAAGTAGTGGCCATATCTTCCCCAATATTAAAGTGAAGATAATTGGTATTTGAAGATAATTTTATATATATATATATATAATTGGTACTCTCTTTATGTGTGTGTGTGTGTATATATATATAAATATATATATATAAATATATATATATAAATATATATATATATATATAAATATATATATATAAAGGTGGGGGCTGATGCCCTGGTAGAGTAGCTCAGTGGGTTAGAGCCTCCTCTCCATACACCAAGGTTACGGGTTCCATCTCTGGTCAGGACACATACAAGAAACAATGAATTCATAAATAAGTGAAACAACAAGTCAATGTTTCTCTCTAAACGAACTAAATAAATAAGAGGAGGAGGCATCATATAGGAAGTCAAATTATGGAAGGGAGATAACATTAGGAGGGGACCCCAAAACTCCCAGAATTTATTTATTAAAAATTGTATTTATTCTTACATGTTTAAACTTCAGTCACTTTCAAAGGACTCTCCATTTGATGCAGTACACCTATGGAGACTTTATTCCACTCCTCAAAACAGTTTTTGAACTTTGATGCCTTTTAGTGCTTCTGCTTTTTGTTTTACCTTCTTCCACATCAGCAAAACGTTTCCCTTTGAGGACTTTTTTCCTCAGAGGTTAAAAAAAAAGTCACTGGGGTGAGGTCAGGTGAATAGAGAGGGTGGGGCATGGAGGTCATGCTGAGTTTGGTCAAAAACTGCTAAACATTCAGTGTGTTGCAGGCAGGGGCGCTTGTAAGTCACCCATCATGAAACGGGTAAATGCCTTGAATGAGTCTTCAAAAAAAATCTACTGAAGCCAAACACAGCCTCTCACAACAAGGCCAGCTGGTACACTGATACAGATGGGTTCCTACAACTGACTTGGGGGTGGGGGGCCTGGAGGCGGGGGGCCTGGGGGTGGGGGTGGGGGGAAGCCTATACTACAAGGGGCCCCTCCCCCAGAAGATAATTCCTGGTGGTTTTTTTGGGTCCCCCTTGGTAAACATGCTTCTGAGTAAGAAACTCTTCTATACCATATCATTAGCCTTGGGCACAAGGACAGAGACAAAACAATATTTAGACTTTTGAGGGGTGGTTGGTTGTGGTGGTTGTGGTTAAGGGGAAGGGGCCAAAAGACAGGTCTAATCAAAGTGTAGAAGTGCTCTGGGAGGAGGCTGTAATAATCACAACAGCAAACTCTTATTACGAACCAGGTGCTCTTATAACTTTATCGCTATTCTATGAAATAGCTACATCATTACCATCTTGCAGAATGGAGGCTCAGAGTCTACACAACGTCCTCCAACAGGGAATGAGCTGGGACTGCAACGCAGTGGGGCTATACTGCTTAAAATGCTAGCCACACGAGGCGACTTTTGAAAAAGAAAGTGCTCCTTACACAGTATTAACTGCTTCTACCATCACGTTCCCTGGTGTTTTTTCCTTCTTGTTATATGTCTTGTAAGAACCTATCATTTCTCCCACATTTCCCCTTTTAACTCGGTGCCCAGCCTGGAGTGCGGGCGCCGAGGCCCTCACAGCCCCAAAGGAGCAGTAATGTACTTCTAGAAAAGAACGGGGCCTGCGGAAGTGAAGGCCGAGGCGCAGCTGACTCTGCGAGGGCGCTGCAGGTCGAACTGGCGCCTCTCCCGCTGGGCGCTCCCCCAGGCGGCTGACAGTCCGGTGACAGTCCCAGCGTTCGCCGCAAGTGCGACTATTCCGAGCAAGGACCACTTCCGGCGGCACCGGAAGCCCGGTGGGGACCTTTTCGGAGACGTACTGACCCGACCATCAGTTCTCCCGTGTGCGGAAGGTGATTTCTGCCCAGTCTCAGAATCCAGACACTCCGGACTTTATGTAGGAGCTAAGTGAGTGGGGTCCCTCGGCCGAGTGTCTTCCCGGGTGTCGTATATTGTTTGGCCCTAAGTGACAGTGGCACAAATCATAAACGTTCTGCGCTTTCGGAGGCTTTTCCATGATGCGTTTACTCCCTGCTTGACCCTTCTTTAGGCTTACCAAAGCCGTATGCGACCAGAAGCTCTCCGACAGGTGCCGCCTCCAGTCCCAACCTTCCTTGAACCCAGGGCTTTCTGGGTTCGGGCTCCAGGCGAAGCCTCCCCACACCCCTACTTTTTCTACAGTGACTTCTTTTTACCTTTAAGATAAGTTCCAAGGCTTCCGACTGTTCTATTCAGACGTTTCCACCAGTGCAACTAGTATTTCCAGCATCCTACTTCAGATTCCGAGATGTCCTCGCGGCGAGAGAACACCGAATTGGGTGTCGAAAGCCTGGGTTGTAGTCCTGCCTGCCATGAACTGGCGGTATGCCGCTGAAGAAGTTTTTTTGAGCTCTCTGGGCGCCATTGTACTTTTCTGTAAAATGAGGGGCTTGGAGTTAGTAGCAAGTGAGGGTGCCTTCCAGTTTTGATATTTGGATGATTGCCCTCAATGTTTTTCTAATTCCCGCGTTAATTACATATCTGTGCTCTGGTTAATCTCCACGTAGGGCCTCTCCTCCTACTCCATTAATGTGTGTCTTTGTCAAATCTGGTTTAAGACTCATTAAAATTATTTTCCTCCCTAAGGAATCCTTTGCTTCCTGAGCACTGTTTAGTTCTTAGTCCAGAGACTTGTACCTAAATAAAAAATTTTTAAATGTGTCATTCTGGAGGCGTTTATTTAAATGTGCTTACTGTGCTTGAGGATCATACTGGAACACTTTACAGGCAGTGAACTCTGAAGGAAGGGACCTTAGCTTATTAAACTCTGAATCAGAAACCTCAAACACACTGCCTGGAAGCTGGTGCTCAGGAAATGTTTGCTGAGGAGAAAACATGTACTTCTTACATTATTTTAGTTGTTCCTGCTCTTAAAAACTGAAAATGAAAGCTGTAGAAATGCAGTCTTGGAAGCAGAAGGAACAGAAGACTCAAGGAGGAAAAGAACTATACACAGTTCTAAACAATACTATTGAGTTCTGTTGCAGTGTTCTCTCAATAAACTTTCAGTACAAAAATGATATGCAAAAGGCATTATTTAATAGATACATTATTGGGTGCCTTCTTTCCTCTCTAAAACATCTTTGGGCAGTGGGGAAGAGGGAAAAATGGTGAACATTGAAAGACTATTCCATGTAGGGGAGGGCTTATGCAAAGGTTCAAAATTAGATGACAAACCTTTGGAGATTAGAGGTGGGTAAGAATAACAAAAGCCTGGGAGGTAGGAGTCAGGGGCCTGTAAGAGTATAAGAACAAGATAAAGTGAGGTCAACAGAGGGCAGATAAATGAATCCTTATATAGCATGTTTTGAAGTTGTTCATTAAACTGGTGATTAATGGAGGGCATTTGGTGGGTGCTTAGCAGAGAGCTGATGAGTTCAAACTTGCATTTTAGGAAAATCACTCTGTTTTTGATTTGTTAGTTGATGTTTTTCAAGAGTGAAAAAAGAGCCTTTTATAAGTGTTTATTGTATTTCCTGTTATCATAGTGGGGACATTAACAATGATGATGTCTGGAGAGGGGTCAGTATGGAACCCCAACTCCGACCAGACTGTGAGCTCTTTCAGGGCAGGAACCTGGTTTTATTCACTGTAACTCTAGTGCATTGCTTTCTATGTACTAGATATCCAATTAATATCCACTAACTTGATTTAAGTATTAACCAAAATGCTATTTTAAAACTTTTTTTCTAGGAGAAGCATGAACCAGAAGATGCTGAAGTTGGAGAATTTGCTGCGATTTCACACTGTTTGTAGACAGCTGCATAGCCTCAGTCAAAGAAGAACGTTAGCACAGTGGAGGCGTGTGTTTTCCTCTGCTTACCCCGGATGGGCAGCTCAGCAGTACACCCGGCCCTGGCAAACAGACACGCTGCTTGGCGCTGCTTTATCTCAATATAGGCTTCTAGTAACAAAGAAGGTAGATTTATATCATTACTGTAATATTTGGTCTGACATGAAAGTGCCTAGAGCCATGAGTAGAAGTTCATTTTGAGTATTTTGTCATTCACAGGATCTTTATTCCATAATGCTACACTCCAGGCAATAAATGTTTGTGAAGAAGGGAAGTTCTAGTTAGTTGTTTGGCAATGCTGATGAATTTGATTACTTAGAGACTGGTGTGTAACAGTAAATTGAGAATGCTGACTTTTAACTTTAGCCTGAGATTTAACTGTTTATGGGAGTGTTAATTGGTAGAAATAGAACCTATGGTGGATATTCCAGAATAAATATAAATTGTCACTTAAAAGTTTTTCTTCTCGTTGTATTTTGAATTTTTGATAGGAAGAAAGATCACGGAAATCTCAGTTATCGTCAACAAAATCTAAAAAGGAGGTGGAGGTGTGGATTGGAATGACTGTTGAGGAGCTGGCCACAGCAATGGAGAAGGACGTGGGTGAGCCACATGATTTCATAAGAAGAAATACGTAAACATGGGATACCTGGTATTTTATTTGCAATGAGACTAAAGCATTCAAGGATAAAAATTAGACTGACAGTCTAAAAAGTTGTTAAGTCTTTCCACTATTTTTCACTTTTTGCCACGGAATCTAATTCTTGGCCCTTTGCCAAATATAGTTCTCCAAGATTTTGCTTCTAATAAAAGTAGAAATGATTTTCTTATCTGGACTAACCTTTCCTTCTCAGAAATTGTGTGGGATATTAGATTAAGTCCAAAGAATGTTTTTGGACTGTGGTACCATATTTATATTCATTTACTTTCCCTCTGTTTTTCTATAATTTTATGATTTCCTTTTTTTCACTAATTTTGACAGTATCTGTAATGCCAGCAGAAAAATATTCATAGTATTAATTGCAATTTTTAATAATACTCTTTTTATTTATAAATATACAGCATCTTTGTCAATTTTTTATTCCTTTATTTTATTGCACCATTTATTTATTACCAATTTAGGATTGTGGGAACAGAATTTGAGTTTTCATTATAAACTGACAGAAGATGATCTGACTTTGGGTGGTGGACACACAATGCAATATACAGATCATGTATCACAGAAATGTACACTTGAAACCTATATGATCTTATTAACCAATGTCATCCCAGTGAATTTAATTAAAAAAAGAAAAAATCTAAAAAATAAAATAACTTTCAATAAACAAGAACTATCTCATAATTGTAGCAAAATAAAGTAACAAGTGAATCAGAGCTTTGAAAAAATTAATAATAACTCATATTTATTGATCTCTTACTATGTACTAATACTTTGCATTTATTAACTCTTACTTTCACAGTGTACTAGATGTAGGTATGGTTATTATACCTATTTATTTGTTGAGAAACTGAGGCATAGAGAGGATAAATAATTGTCCAGATAGTATGTGGTAGAGCCAGGATTTGAACCCTGGGAGTATGGCTTGAGAGCCCATGCTCTTCTTATTCACAGACCACATTATCTCTCAAGAATTGTTATTTTGTAAACTACAGCAGAACTAGAATTTTAATGTTTTCTGCCTGAAGGTGTTACCATTCGTTGTGCATGTGCATCCTCACGAAAAACAGGAAATTAGTACCTTGTCTTGTGTGCTAATAACTTTGTGGTTGCATTTGGCAATCATTTGACAACCAGAAAACATTAAGAGAACAAACAGATATAGTGATATCATTCAGAATTTTTCCATGGAAACCTGTATTGATATGATTTTATAGATAATAATAATAAACTTGATTTTAAAACTTCATTTTTGGCAATTTTTATACATATTTGAAAGCAGAAATAATATAATAATAAGCACAATGTATGTTTAAGCCAGTAACAATTATTAATATATCATTTAATGTATAAATACTTCTGTATCTATTGATAAAAGATGAGGATTTTTTTAAACATTACCACACACAACCCCCAACCATAATAATTTCTTTGTATCACTAAATAAATAGAATAATTAAAATATAAATTTAATCCTGATCAGTGCTCTAAACCCAAACTGATATACTTGAAGCTTATTTAATATTATATTCATATAACTTTTGAATTAAAGATAGTATTTATGTGGTGGATATTTTTAACTACTATATTAGCAGTCTGAGTACATTTTTTTCTTCTTCTGGCTCAATTAAAATAACTTGATGTAATATTTCTTGTTGAAATGCTTTGGGCACTTTTCTACATGTAAATATTTATTCAAGTCTTGGATAAAGATAAAATAATATGTCAATACTATATGTACTTGATATATAGAGAAAAAGATCCCTATGTTCAAGCTTCCTCTCAGAAGTATAACAAAACATATTGGAAAACTATAGTTACTGGATTATTAGGGGTTATTAGTATTATTAGAAATAGAATTGTACTCATAATCTTTCTTTTTAGAAAGAGTTATTATTTTCTGAGAGTGTATCCATATAGAAAATTTGAATCGTATTGGTCTTAAAATGTGTTTTCTTGGGAAAGGGTGTGGTCGGGAGATACATAGGAAAGGGTTTCTTGCATTATTGTGGAGTCATTTGCACCACTTTGTGAGCCAGTCACTAAATTAAGAGGATTGTGGGAGCTGGTTGTTAAATACAACCATTTAAAAAAAATTAAATCAGCCCTGGCTGGTGTGGCTCAGTGGATTGAGCATCAGCTTGAGAACCAAAGGGTCACTGGTTCGATTCCCAGTCAGGGGCCATGCGTGGATTGTGGGCCAGGTCCTCAGATGGGAGTGTGTAAAGGGCAACCACACATTGATGTTTCTCTCCCTCTCTTTCTCCATACCCTCCCTTCTGTCTAAAAATAAATAAATAAAATCTTTAAAAAATTAAATCATAAACAAGTGTAATAAACATTCATCAAAACTCTTTACTTCCTAATTATTTTACTGCATTTTATTATCTGTGTTCTTGAGCTTATTCATGCATATTTTACCCATATATTAGATATAGTAAATAATAGTGTGCTACTGTGCATCTCTTGGTTCAGTGATTTCATGTTGGTAACTTGAAGTTAACCATGGTATTTGTACCATAGAAATTAGGAAATGCCATAAATCAGGAAATGTTTAAAATATTTTATTTATTGACTTAGAGAGAGAGGAAGGGAGAAACACTGATTTATTGTTCTGATTTATGCATTCATTGGTTGATTCTTTTCTATTTGTTTTATGATTGCATTTATTGGGGTGACATTGGTTAATAAAATTATACAGGTTTCAGATATACAATTCTACAGTACATCATCTGTATATTGTGTTGTGTCTTTACTGCCTGAAGCATTGGTGAATTCTTGTATGTGTGCTGATGGGACACTGAATCCACAACCTTGGCGTAGGCAGACGACAGTCTAACATACAGAGCTATTTGGCCAGTGCAGGAATTTTTTCTGGGGGTGGGGAAGCCATGTGAGTAAACATTTATCAGCACACTACAGAATATGATGTTCTTTTATGTTTTGTGTGTTTGAGGACTTTTTATTCCATATCTTTCTTTCAAAATGCGTATATTTATAAGATGATTGAAAGTCTGGAAACATAAAACTACTTATTTCATTATCATAATGGTATGTTAATTTTTAAGAAATTCTAAGGCTTTTATTTATTTATTTTTTTAGAGAGAGGGAGGGAGAAATAGAGGGAGAGAAACATCAGTGTGTGGTTGTCTCTTACAGGTACCTCACCAGGGACCTGGCCTGCAACCTAGGCAATGTTACCTGACCGGAAATTGAACTGGTGACCCTTTGGTTAGTTTGCAGGCCAGCACCCAACTCACTGTACATTAGTTTTTCATCCACAGGAATATATGACTGAAATTAAAACAAAGCACATTAAATGAAATGCAAAAGAACATGTAAATATTTTTCATATATTTTAAGGTGTTTTGGACCCTGAATAGATAATAAACATAAATTAATTACATGTGTGCATAGTGAGATATTGCGTATGTGTGTGTATATACATACAGTTGAGTGTCATTATTTGGGGATTCTGCATTGGCACACTCTAAAATGTATTTGCAGCCCCAAAATCAATACTCACAGTGCTTTTGCAGGCATTGCCCAACATGTGTAGAGGGGTGAAAATTTTGAGTTACCCTGTCATACTTTCCTAGCTAAGTTTCATGCCTTCTGCCTTCTTGTTTCAGCTCTCAGACTGTAAACAAGTGTCATTTTTGTGGTTCATTTAGTGCCACATGTTTTTAGTGTTACTACCTACAGGAAGGCTGTAATATGCTATACAGAGAAAATGCATGTTTAGCCCTGGCTAGTGTGGCTCAGTGGATTGAGCACTAGCCTGTGAACCAAAGGTCACCTGTTTGATTCTCAGTCAAGGGCACCTGCCTGGGTTGCAGGCCAGGTCTCCAGTTGTGGGTGTGCAGGAGGCAGCAAGTAGACGTATCTCTCACATATCAGTGTTTCTGTCCCTCTCTTTCTCCCTCTTTCCCCCTCTCTCTAAAGGTAAATAGATAAAATTTTTAAAAAGAAAATACATGTTTAGATAAAGTTTTGTTCTGGTATTAATTTATAGTGCTGTTGGCTATGAGTTCAGGGTTAATGAATCAACAATATAGTATATTAAATAATGTGTCTTTAATAAATGACACATGGACAATAACAAGGAGGGGTGGAAATGGGAGGGAGGTAGGGCGGGCTGGGGGTGGGCTGGGATGGGGGTTAAAGGCAGAAAACTACTTGAACAACAATTCAAATAAGTAAATAAATAAATAACGTGTCTTTAAAAGAAACACTTAAAAAAAGGAATGTATTGATTGGCTGGTGAAAATTTTGTGACTAGAGGCCAAAGGAAACTAACCCTGTATTTCCCCTAAGAGCAGTGGTTTAGTATTTGCTAATTCAGTGTTTATGAAGATTTTATAGTACATAACTCCTGAGAATAACAAGAATCTACTGTATATATACAAACATTTGTAATGTATGACATATGTAACTACAAGTCTTCAAAGAACTAGACTATGATAAACTACTCGATATACAACATGCAACTTAATGTTTTTCTGATTGTTCAGATGGTTCATAAAGTACATAAATATTCCAAATAGTTATGAATATGCAGAAATTCCAATTTATATGAGTATGTTATATTTTAAAGATCATTTTCTTTTAGTTTCTTTGTGATTTGTTAGCATTAGAGAAATAGATAGCTTATATAGTTATTCCTCTGATGAGTATACTGTTTATATGGACATTTATTAATAGAGGTCACTTTCTTATCTTATTCCGCCCAGATTATATATATGAAGCTTTAATGAACACTTCTATCGACATAGATTCACTAGAAGCAGACTCACACTTAGATGAAGTCTGGATCAAAGAAGTGATAAAGAAGGCAGGGATGAAGTTAAAATGGAGCAAACTAAAACAGGACAAAGTCAGAGAAAATAAAGATGCCGTGAGAAGGTAAAATGACCATATAATGGGGGAAGGAGGCCACGTAGTTTTACTCACACTTTTTAGTGGAACGAGGTGCCTTAAAATTTTTTTGCAGTTAAATCACGTTAAACTTTTCTTCAAAGTCCTTTAAAGCATCAATATGTTCAGGTTATTATAAAACTCTAAGGGTTATTTTTCCTAGTTTTCCAAGCATGTATATTGATCCTGAACTTTATTTCTGCTCATTATTGTGAAGACGCCAACTGTAGGTAGGTAGTCATGTATTTTGTTGTAAGTTGTTTGTATAGAAGAAGAAAAGATGATGTCTAATCAAAGCCGAAGGTTGGTTTTTATCGTTAATGGTAGTTCACAGAGATAACTGCGAATAAGTTCACTGGCTATAAACTGTTGTGATGTTTAAGAAATGAAACTCCTTTGCTGTTAATTTTAGGCCCCAGGCAGATCCAGCTTTATTAATCCCAAGGTCCCCAGTCGTTACAATAATGGGCCATGTCGATCATGGGAAAACAACACTACTTGACAAACTGCGAAAAACTCAAGTGGCAGCAATGGAAGCTGGAGGCATCACTCAGCACATTGGTGCCTTTCTTGGTATGAACACAAATTACCTTAACAGTGTGCTCAGGAACTCCAGATTATTTTCTTAAAGCTAGTGTCACAGTATGGAATAGACCAGTGCAAAGTAAAAGGAAGGCTAAAGAGTAAAACCATTGATTTGATGAAATGTAGAGCAGGTGGTTAGTGAAGGTCATTTTGTACATTTTATAAGAAGAAAATTACATTACCTTTTTATTCTAGCCCATTCTTAGTTTGGTTTAATGAACTTAAATTCTTTAATGCTAACTTGTGATAATGTTGCTGATAATAATTAAAAATAATAGCTACCATTAGGTACGTATTAATATTCTTACAGGTAAGAAAGCTGAGACTTGTTTAGGTTAAGTTACTTGGTCAAGGCACACAGCTACTAAGTGGCAAAGCCAGGATTGAAACCAAGGCTTTTGGACTCAGATCCTGACCTACCAATTGTGTATTAAATTGCCTTTGTTGTGAGGGCAGTTGTGCAGCTGATGTTTGCTGATGCAGGGTGGCTGTGTACGTAACTCTCGCTGTATTCTCTCTCCTGAATATATACCAGTTGGTACATTTATGAAAGTAGTTATATTTTAAAATATGAAGAGTTTTGGTTTGAAATTATTATATGCAAAGAAAACCTTACAGATCTCACTAGTATGTTATCACTTTTTGTTGTGAAATTATGATCTGTATTGTTCTGATTAAGATTAATGGAAGGAATAAAATTATTTTAAGAATTTATTGTGTTTGATAATGTCACATATATTCCTTCATATTAAGGAAGTATACATTTGAGTCCTTAGTGTTCTTGGATTTCTGTTTCCACAGTCTCTCTGCCTTCTGGGGAAAAGATAACCTTTCTTGATACTCCAGGACATGCTGCTTTCTCAGCAATGAGAGCCAGAGGGGCTCAGGTCACTGATATTGTCATACTGGTTGTAGCTGCAGATGATGGAGTAATGAAACAAACTGTAGAATCTATTCAACATGCCAGAGATGCTCAAGGTACTGTGTGGTGGTGGCTGACTTACAAGAGTCACTGTTCTGTGGCAGTGCACATGTAGCCCACTTAGTCTTCGTGGAAATCTCAGCATTATTACACCTGCTTCTATGGATAAGGCTCAAAGACCGTTGAATTCTTTTCCCACAGACATAACTACTAAGAACAGTGTAGCAGGATTCAATTTGGGACTTGTGAATACAAGTACAGTCCTTTCTGTACTATTTACTTGGCATAGTGTGACGTTGTAACAGTCTCAGATAACTTTTAAAATAACTTTCTATCATGGAAATTTTAATTAAATATAAAAGTAAGAAGAGAATAACGAACTCCTATGTACCCATTACCTAAATTCATTAGAAGTTGCAAAGTAGTGATATTCTAATTCTGTTACTCCTTGTTCATGGATCATCTTGACTTGTTTGCTAAAAAGAAATGTCCTCTCATATACTTTAAGTAAATTCTTATTTGGTCAAAGGTATAAAATCAAAACTTTTGAAAAATTACTTGTCTATTTTCTCCCTTATTTCTCCATTTAACAATTTTAACACACGGGGTGTGCTCAGAGCAGGGGGCCTGAAGAAATGGCTCCTCAGTTTATACCACACCCAACAGGAACTCAGGGTCATTGTGTTGAAGGGCACAGAATTTGGGCCCTTCCTGTGAGCAAGCACCCTACATGTGTAAAAAAAAAAAAAAGAATTGTAACACAAGTACATATTCCACATGTTCATTTTTATTCTGATATGACACTGTACCCACTGTGAAAATGCTGTTCTTTTGAGAAAATACCTGATGGATGCATCACATTCCCCTAGGGGTTTTGGTAAGGAAAAAAAAGGTTGAGAATCGCTGATTTAGTTAAATTCTTTCATCTTACAACATAAAAACTAAGACCCAGAGAGTGGCAGAAACTCCCCTCATTGCAGTTAATTTGCACCATGTTTGCATTAGGAATCTGGTCTTCAAGTTTTCAGTGTGATTCTCTTCCCTTTTTAATTTCTCAAAATTGCCTTTATGGAATAGACTATGTTCCTAATGATTTTAGGGAATATAACAAAAAGAAGAAAGTGATAAATTTGCCAGGGATCTCAAGTTTATTAAGATATGTGATAAATTCTATATATCATGGGGTTTTTTAATTCTGTGTGACTGATTATGCTATTAACAATTGTCTCATTTTTCTCCCTTTGTCCCACCCCCACTAAGTACCCCCTCACACTCTCAGACAATCGCTACACCACTGTTCATGTTCCTGGGGACTCTTTGGCTACTCCATTCCCTACACTGTACTTTACATCCCATGGCTGTTCTGTAACTACCTATTTGTACTTCTCAATCCCCTCACCTTTTCATCCATCCCCCATACCACCCTCCCATCTGGCAACTGTCACCATGCTCTTCATATTCATGATTCTGTCTCTGTTCTTGTTTGCTTAGTTTGTTTTTTAGATTCAGTTATTGATAGATATGTATTTATTGCCATTTTATTGCTTGTAGTTTTGATCTTTTTCTTAAATAAACCCTTTAATATTTCATTTAATAATGGTTTGGTGATGATGAACTCCTTTGTTTTTTTTTTTTTCTTGTCTGGGAAGTTCTTTATCTGCCCTTTGATTCTAAGTGATAGCTTTGCTGGGTAGAGCAGTCTTGGTTGTAAGTCCCTGCTTTTCATGACTGAGTATTTCCTGCCAGTCCCTTTTAGCCTGCTAAGTTTCTTTTGAGAAATCAGCTGACAGTCATGTGGGAATTCCCCTGTAGGTGATTAACTGCTTTTCTCTTGCTGCTTTTAAGATTCTCTCTTTATATTTGACCTTTTGCATGTTAATTATGATGTGTCTTGGAGTGAGCCTCTTCTCATTCATCTTGTTTGGGACTCTCTGTGCTTCCTGGACTTAGGGAAATTTTCCTTCATTATTTTTTCAAATAGATTTCCCATTTCTTGCTCTTTCTCTTCTCCTTCTGGCACATCTATGATCTGTTTGTTGGAATGTTTGGTGTTATCCCAGAGACTGCTTACACTATCATCATTTTTTTGGATCTTTTTTTCTTCTTGTTCCGATTGGTTGTTTTTTGCTTCCTTATGTTTCAAATTATTGATTTGATTCTCAGTTTCATCTACTCTACTGTTGTTTCCCTGTAAATTGTTCTTTATTGCCGTTAGCGTATCCTTCATTACTGACTGGATCTTTTTTATGCTACTGAGGTCCTCACTAAGTTCCTTGAGCATCCTTATAACAAGTATAACCATCCTTATAAGCATCATTATATCTGCATCTGATAGATTGCTTATCTCTGTTTCATTTCATTCTTTTTCTGGAGTTTTGATCTGTTCTTTCATTTGGGCCATGTTTCTTCATCTGCTCAGTTTGGTAGCCTCCTTGTGTTTGTTTCTATATACCAGGTAGAGCTGCTTTATCTCCCTGTCTTGGCCTAATGTAGTAGGTGTCCTGTAGGGTCCAGTGGCACAGCCTCGAGTATCACCCAAGCTGTGTACTCAAGGTGTGCCCTCCATGTGGACTGAGTACACCCTCCTCTTATAGTTGATCCTTGATTTCTGTCAGCAGATCAATGGGGGGGATTCAACTAGGCCAGTCAGCTACAAGGACTGACTTTAACCACTGACCACCAACCTCCGCCCTCTAGAAGATCAGCTGTGCAGAGCCTGGTAGTGGTGCTCTGATATGGTTTGTAGCTGTTCACTGGATGCACAGGCTCTGGGGTTTCCTGGGTGGTGCAGGCCAAGGTCAGCAACCACCTGTGTTCTGCCCAGGGCCACTCTGCATGAGCTCTTAAGCAATCTGAGATGGCTGCTACTTGTACTGGGCTAGGAGATTACCAGGTGAAGCCATGCTGTGATTCTAAGCTGGCAGCTGCTGCTGCTATGCTTGGGGCCACTTCGAAGAGGTATGGGCACTTGGGACTCTGTGGCTGGCTGTTGCTTTTTTGAGACATTTAGGAAGTTGTGAAGCATGAGCCAAGGCAAGCCATTCATATGGAAAAATCATGGTTAACAGCTTGGATGGGCCTGTAAGTTGAGTGAGATGGAGTCTGAGGGGATATCCAGTACAGGGCAAACACAGTTAGCCAGGTTGATGGAGTCTCAGATATGGCACCCACCTGCCAGCTCTGTGCCTCTTTGTGGGGAGGGCTCAGAAAAGGGACAATGGCCTTTGCTCGACTTCCTGTCTGGGAGAAAGCTGTTCCCTGGCTCCTCCCTTGATGCCAGACACTTCCTTTCCCTACTGTACACCACTTGTGCCTTTCAAGCTGCTTCCCTGGTGCTTGAGCTCAGAGGGAGTGAGTCTGATTAAGTCTATGTGTGGTTTCTTTAAAGGAAACTGCTTGGGACTCCAGAAGTTTCTTCCACTGACTCAGTACCTGCTGGCTTTTGAGATATGGGGACTTATCTTCATGGCACTGGAACTCTGGGCTGGGGGACCTGGTATGGGGCTGGGACTCCTTGCCCTCAGGATATCCCTCCCTAGTTTTTATCCACCACAGGTAGATATGGGACCCGCCTATTCCACATCTCTGCCCCTCCTACCAGTCTGAATGGATGTGGTTTCTGTAATTCCGTAGTTGTCAGCTTTCCATTCAACTTGATTTCTGATGGTCGGAGTGATGGTCGTTCTATAGTTAAGGTGTAATTTTGATGTGGTTGCGCAAGGAGGTGAGTGTGTTTACCTGTGCTACCATCTTGAACAGAACATTTCTGTCATGCTTTCATTTGTTCTCTTGGTCCTTGTTAATTTCCAGCTCATCAATATGGGATGTACTTTTTCATAATAGTTGGTTGTGGATTGCATAGCTTTTTTTGTATGTCTGTTTTCAATTTCTGTTCCTGTGATACCTGAGAAAATTGCAGAGTTGGTAAAACCCAACCAGAGAATTATGTCCTAGAATTTTGTGTGATTTTTCTTATGAGAGGGTGTGTTTAGTAACAACAAGTAGATTATAAGATTATTTGGTTCATTCATTAAATAAACATTTATTGAGAATCTATTTATTACTATGTGTCAGTCACTGAGCTAAAGTATGAATAAAGTATGAAAGTTCACAGTAATAATACCTAATTTCCAGTGTAAAATGTTAGGTTTTAACAATGAGTCAGTAGTTTCTGGAAAGAAGAAGCAAATCATCTAGTGGCATTAGAATTGAATTAGAACCTTCTCTTAATTTTTTTGGAGATTATCTCCAGCATAGTTGCTGATCTTGCTTTCAGGGTGAAGGATAGGTCTTCTCTACTCGACATATTTTTTGTTTTGTTTTGTTTTGTTTAAAATCATCTCAGGTGTCTATTAATTCAGAATCTGTGTATAATTACAGTTTTGACATTTCACATCTGGAATCCTTTATATGTAGAAAGCAGAGTACAGTGGATCTAAAGCAGGTCTTTTGAGGTCTTTGTTAAGTAAGTACATCTACTGAGTAAAGAAAAAGCGAGAAAAGATTTGTGTCTTCATTGCGAATACCTGAAATTGAAGGTGTCATCATTTGAACTCTTAACTTTGTCTCTTCCAGTGCCTATTGTCCTTGCCATAAACAAATGTGACAAAGCTGATGCTGATCCTGAAAAAGTAAAAAAAGAACTGCTAGCTTATGATGTGGTGTGTGAAGATTATGGAGGTGATGTACAGGCAGTGCATGTCTCCGCACTCACGGTAAAGGCACAGATGATATGTTCAGATGGGAACGCACACAGTGCATTATACCTAAAGAACATTTTGACATACATAATTTCTGTTGTTAAAAATTCTCTGGATACTAGGCAAATCTGGTTTGGCAGATTAGAAGTTAGGCTCAGAAAGGTGAATCCCACAGTCCAGGGTTACATAGCTGATCTCTGGGTAATTGGGTCTAAAGCTAATGTTGTTCTTATTATAGATACTTAGAATGAGAAGAATAAATGATGAATGATGTGGGGATAGGATATTAATAGCCTAAAGACTGTTTTAAGCAGAAATGAAGTCCAGTTGATAATAAAAAGTGCTTTTTATAGTGAAAAACTAAAGAGGTCGTAGGGCACTCAGGAAAGTTTTAAACAAAAATTTTCCCTAATACAAAGATGAAACATTTGGGTTCAGTTTGTAAGTGATTGACTTAGTGTTTCTATTAATTAAATTGCTACAAGTTTTCTAATGTTATTAAGACAAATTCTATTCTCTTTTAAATTACCAGTTACTGTTTTCTGGTTGAAAAACACCGAGGAAGCTTACTACCTGCTTTGCAAAAACATTTTCCAATTCTCTTATCCTACACAGGTTGCTGCTAAGTAACAATTTCTTTTTTTGTTCATTCTTATGTTCCATGGTTTACTCATAATACCGTGAGGTCCTGTATTTGGCCACATTCTTTCAGTTAATTTTCATTTTATCTTTACTTTTTCTAAATTTCTTACCTACAAGATGCTTAGAAATTATGCCTCCTCGCACTGACTGGTATGTCTCAGTGAGTTGGGTGTCATCCTACAAACCAAAAGGTCCCTGGCTCAATTCCCTGTCAGGGCACATGTCTGGGTTGCGGACAGGTCCCTGGTTGGAGGCGTGAGAGAGGTAACCAATCGATGTTTCTCTCCCTCCCTTTCTCCCTCCCTTCCCCTCTCTCTAAAAATAAATAAATGAAACCTTTTAAAAACAAGAAATTTTGCCTCCTTTAAATAGTAAAACCGTGACTCTTTTTCTCTGAAACTCATAAAATGCCACCTTACTTTGTTATCTTCCCAATATACCTCGATTGCTATTGCACTGTGAAAGCCAGATGGCAAGATTAAAATGTTTGAAGACAAAGCTACATTTTCTGCCAAAATACCATGAGACAAGTTAGGCAAATCTGGAGACATGGCAGAATGGAGGGAGTTGGGAGAGAGGGCCAGGGAAGTAAGGTGAGGCCTTCTTTTCCAAGGTAGATATAGAGGTCAACATTATGCAAAGAAAACCCCAGCACTGTTTTTCAGAACAGCGTTTTGTAAATTGGAATAAATACTAGAAATAAGTATTATAGATGGATAAGCAAAGTATTTTGTTTACAGTCATCTCTGTTGTTTTATACTCTGTAACAACTGTGAGCAGTCCCTTAGCCGACATGGAGAATGAAGAAAATCCCTTGCCCTTCAGTTCCAGTTCCATCACCAGTTAATCAGCTGTGTAACCTTGGAGCCCTAGAAAGCATAGTTAGTGTAGATCATGAAAGGTAAAAGAATCATGTAATCTAGTCCTTCATTTTACAGTTGAAGAAAGGAGATCCAGGGAGGTGAAGTGACTTTTTAGGTTTGCATAGTTGGGGAGTTAAAATGGATCAAATGAAAGAATAGATATGAAAGCTTGTCATATTGGATAGAACCTCAATGTAAAGTACCATTGTAAAGAAAGCAAGAGGAAGAAAAGATTATACAGACAAATGGAGGAGAGAGAATGAATGTAGCACCATTTATGAAAGAGCATTAACAAACCACTAATGGGCATTCTTTTTTTTTTTTTTTCATGTTTATTCTTCCCATTGTGTGGGTTTTTTTTTTTTTTTTTAAGATTTCATTTATTTATTCTTAGAGAGGGGAAGGGAGGGAGAAAGAGAGAGAGAGAAACATCAGTGTGTGGTTGCCTCTCATGTGGCCCCCACTGGGGACCTGGCCTACAACCCAGGCATGTGCCCTGACTGGGAATACGAACCTGCAATGCTTTGGTTCGCAGCCTGCGCTCAATCCATTGAGCTATGCCAGCCAGGGCTCACTTATGGGCATTCTTAAAAAAAAGTAGTCACTGTTCCTTGCACGTTCTGTCCCTGGATCAGGTTTTCTTGCTTATCCCTCTCCCCCCACCTTC